>PPHD01006244.1:0-24873 GCA_002909625.1 Bambusicola thoracicus
TTTTTTTTTTTTTAAATCCAGACAGCCTCTAGAGCAAGAAAATACTGCAGAGCAAGATGATTTTAAGCACCTTTCTTGAACAGTGGTTAAAATTATACTGCTTGTACATACTACTGAGAGCAAGAGACTTACGTTCTGTAATATTATCATTATCCCTCTTAAAGGGAAGCCTTGGAGGCCTGAATTCTGCAATGAAGATGATGCCTGGGTACCACAGGGCACATGTAAACCCGGTACTGTGGGGAACAGAACGCACTTTAAAAACAGCAGAGGTGGAAAATTCAGTCAAATATGGCAGACAAAGGTGAAGACTAAATTAAATAGAACTTCCTCCCAATTCTTCAACCCCCCCAGTCTACACACCCATATGTCCATTAGGCATTTATATCTATTATTTTGTTCAAATTTCTACCAACTTATTTAGGTTCAGATCCCAAATCAGTGAATTGATTTTCAGCAGTTTTGAGCACACAGATGCTCTTCTCAGCTTTCACAGAAGCCACAGAGATTTCAAGCTCTTCGGAAGACAACGAGGTCACCTTTAACAACTTGAATGCTATTAATTCCTTAGCAGCAGCTCATTGTAACACATTGTACATCAGAGAAATGAAACAGGTGTCTTTGGCCATTAGATTTGGAAGTCCTCCTTTCTGTCTTTGTCTAAGGCCTAAAGCATCAATATGGGCATACTGAAGAAGTGCTTAGAGATTGGACTTATTCTCTCTAGATGTCAAAGAAATAGCTGAACATGTGCAGTCTGTCTTTCTTCAGATCAAAGTTTTCTACCTCCAGTCAGGACTCACTTTCATCAAGAACAACAGAGGGACACTGGCAAAGGTACAGGTTTTCTGAAATTACTTGCAGTAAGATGATTGTAAAGCTGTGCCTCTTGTCTGCATCATACTCCTGAAAATATGCTGTATGTCACAGAAGCGTAGCAAGGCTTGCACTTACCATAAACATAAATGTAGAAGAAAAGCGAACAAGGAAAACCCTTAAACGCACAGGCAAACAGCACATGCGAAGGCAAAGAAATATACCGATATTCTGACAAAGATTTGAACAAAGAATGAGGCATTTCCCAGCCTCCCCACAGGCTGGATCCAGCTGTGTGCACAGAGGATGCTGTGCAGACGTGCAGTCAGCCCCACAACACCTGGGCACTGAAAGAGCAGCTCTGTCCTGTCCCCAGCTCCAGTCACACAGCCTGGGGCTGCTTTTTCTGCACTGCTAGAAAACATCTGCACATCAGATATTGATTAAGATCATTATTATTAAAAAAACCTCAAAAAAGTTTCTTTCCGTATGGAAGCAAGATACCAATCTCCATCTATGAACTTTCCACAGGCTAAACAAAACATCCCCATATTGAAGAAAGCAGAGAGTCAGATATATCAGTCATCAAGAAATTTTCAAGAGGCAGAAAATGTAATTTCAACAGAGTACAATGAAAAGCAAGTGAGATATACAAGTTTAATAACTTTGAGGTATTTGTTCGTCACTAGTCTGTGGCACTTTGGCTCACCAGTTTAAAAGCACGTTGTATAAACATCTGAGCCATCCAGTCCTCCCACAGTACTACATGAGGGCAAGTAATGAGAAAAGAGAACATCAGACTAGAATGACATATTAAATGGCATATTTAGAGGCCATTCACAATTGCTGGAGGATGAGAACCACAAGGGCTTCTTTTTTAATTATCTGCGTGTCTTGCTGGGAATCTCTGAAAGTCTCTTCATCAGAACCACAGAAAACTGGGTTTTGCACAGAAGCGCTTTGCCATTTAATCAATCAGCTTTCTGCAGGAATTTCTGCATTGCAAGCAACCGCAAACTGAAATTGGAAATGGTTATCAGGTAAGAAGTGCATTAGGAGCGAATCTTCGGGTCCTTAATGGGCTGACTCACCTACCAAGCTTCACTTCTCAGACAGTGGCACGGCGGTGTGGCTCTATAAGCCTCTATATGGACTGAAAACCAGAAAGACAGAGCACAAGGGAGAAAGTCTTTAATAGAGGAGTACGACTTGACTTCAAAAAGGAGAAAAGTGAGAAAAGTCACTCAGCAGAAAAATCAGCAAAACGCAACTCAGCAAAAAAAAAAAAAAAAAAAAAAAAGCAGTCAATTTTCCTATTTTCTCACCTTGTCCTTTCAGCCAGTGATGAGAAAGGCTTGGTGTTCCCCTGCTGTAACAGCTTTGTCCTCTGAGGCCAAACAGTAAAAGCTTTTCCACACTTCAGGTTTGTTTGCATCCCTTTGCTGGCTCCACAGCCTATTAATCCTGCATTTTATGCTGGTTTCTTTGCCATAAGCAGATCTGCATGCATCAAACCTCTCATTTCAGCCCCAAACCAAAGATTTCAACTGAATTATTCATGCACACAACTGGAGGCAAACCATGAAGGTCAGTGAGAGCCCAGATCTTGTTTTAAAAGCCAATAAAGCAGAAGACCACGTTCCCTATACCACATCAAGCACTGCCTAGCTGGCCAGAAGCAATTCTGTGTTGAATGGTTCTAAGGCTGTACAAGAGCCTGAGGCTGGGTGAGAACCGCTTGCTCAGACAGTTCTTCAGTAGCATCTTCAATTGCTGATGAACTGTGGTTAGTGATAGTTACTGCAAACGCAACATATTTTGCCATTGCATTTGCGATGCAGATGTTTAAGCCACACAATGTTCAGACTCACAAAGATTTGGCATCAGTGCACACAGCTTGAAAATATTCATATGACTAGTTGTGAACAAAAACTAATTCACTCCTGCAAAGTAAGGTAAATACAAGGACAGATAAGCCAGAGCAAGCTGTGGCAATTCCAATTTTCTGTTAGCCAAGAAAATGTTTTTCACCGACCTTCAGATTACGATACTGTTTAACTGAACTTAGCTGCTTCATTCCAAATAATCACTCAACTAACAAGGTAGGGAAAAAGACAACACTCTTCTAAAATAAGTAGGAGACTTAAGGCATTGTTAACCTCCATAAAAGCTGCACGGATCTACAAATGCTGCAATGTGTTTTTCACATTGGTATAAGCTAAGGTTCCTTGTTCGGATTTGAGATAGGTTGGTGAGGTGGGAGTTGACAATATAGACAATATAGCCGGACTACACAAGTTAGTGATGTTCTTATAGTTGTTCTGTGCTTTTTTTTTTTTAATCTCCAGCATTTATGATCAGCTTAATCATTTTGTTTTAAACGGCCTAAAGAAAACCTAATTCAAACAGATTGGATTCTGTAATTGTAGTAAATACATCTGTTTTATTTGTAAACAAAGCAGGGAATTCTGAAGTAAAAGCTTTCAGTGAACATTTTCAGCCCATATTGAAATCGGTCTTCAAAGTCTACTTAACGCTTATTTCAGTTCAAGCATGGACAACACGTGGAACCCAAGGATAGAAGTAACGAATCTGTATTCTGCTGCCTTGACAACCCACTTCCTTAATCTTACATTTTCTCAGCAGATTGATTTTTTCCTAAGCCACTCCCAAAGCCTCGCTGGCCTCATGAGGGACGGCACTTCTGCAGACTGTATGGACACTCACATCTCTTAAAGATGGTGTAGTCACAGGTACAGAAGCATGCCAGAAAATGCTTATATCCAAAGATATAACGGACCTGGAGCATGTCAAAGAAGGGCAATGAAGCTGAGAAGGGTCTGGAGCTCAAGTCTTATGAGGAGTGGCTGAGGGAACTGGGATTGCTCGGTCTGGAGAAGAGGAGGCTCAAGGGAGACCTTATTGCTCTGCATAGCTGCTTGAAAGGAAGTTGCAGCAAGGTGGGGATTGGCCTCTTCTCCATGTAACAGCAATAGGACAAAAGGGAATGGCCTTAAGCTGTGCCAGAGGAGGTTCAGTTAGGATACTGGAAAAACTTCTCCAAAAGAGTGGTGAGGCAGTGGCATGGGCTGCCCACGGAGGTGGTGGAGTCACCGTGCTTGGAGGTATTCAAAAACCATGGAGACGTGGCACTGAGGGATGTGGTCAGTGGGCAATATTGGTGGTAGGTGGATGGTTGGACTAGATTATCTTAGTCATCTTTTCCAACCTTAATGATTCAATGATTCTATTATGTGATTGAGAGAATGACTTGGATATGGACATCATTAATCTGCAAATTAAGTAAGTAGGCTCATATTCTATTAATTTAATTAAGTTGGGAACAACCCTCAGAAAATAAAGCTGACATCCAAGGGATCCTCAGCTCCAAAACTTTAAAACCTATCACAGCACTGCAGCCTTTCATTTTGTCCACTCTACAGACAAATCCACTTTCACATTCTTCCAGTTCCTTTTGGCCACTTTCACTGCTGAAGGTTAATCGTGACTTTTAAAACAAAACAGATACAATCTAAAGCTTTCTTTATCTGAAAGAATATTTTATGTGTTGAAGGGAAGAAAAAAGGCTGAAGCCCTTGAGTGAGGAATTGAATCCAGTTATAATAAAGGTCACTGAGAACTAAAATAAAACAAACACTCGGTATAGAGGGAGGTGTCCCTGCCTAAAGCACGGGGGTTGGAACTAGGCGATCTTAAAGGTCCCTTCCAACACAGACCATTCTATGATTGCATGATTTTATGACCTCTCTGCAAAAAGGCTCTGCTGTGCCCTTAGCGCTCAAGCTTAAAGAAGGTATATTTAGGCTGGATATAAGGAAAGTCTTTTACAGGGAGAGTGGTGAGGCACCGGAACAGGTTGCCCAGTGATGTGGTTGATGTCCTGTCCCTGGAGACTTTCAAGGTGAGGCTGCATCGCCCTTGTTCATTGCAGGGGAGTTGGACTAGCCAACCTTTAAAAGGTCCCTTCCAACTCTAAGGATCCTATGATTCTAGTGTCCCCCCACCCCACAGACACTGTCATTCTTTGTAACAAAAAATAAGAGGTCGGTCTGCTGTAGCACGGACCTGAAAAATTCAGAGATTAAAGTACTCAAACAGAGATAGGGATAACAGGCAAACTTTCTCAACAGTAGCTGCTGGCTTTCTAGCCTCCCTCTCTGTGGCACTGTTCACACTGTTAGGTCAACTGATCACCAGCAGCATCAGAAGCTGCAGGATGCCAGCTGCCCCATGTCACCTAGAGGTCTACTTGTGCCTCCCCATGGCTGAGAGGTCAGACTCCCAACACAAATGTCCAGAGATTACAAACAACAAAGCATCCGTTTTCTCCTTACAGAATTTTCCTTCTTGTTGCAAAACACAAATTTAAAGAAAATTTCAAATAAATGCAAAAAAAAACCAGCAGTTCTTATGCTTGTACAGAAAGCCCTATGCTTTTAAAATGTCATTTACATGAAAGGAGACAAAAGGATCTTGTAATCTTTAGCAAAAAAGAAAACCAGCCCAAGGCAAAAAAGGTGATTGGAAAGAAATTACATCCTGGCTAAAGGTAAATTATATTACAGACAGCTAGCTGGACAACAGGAACACTGTGGACTGTGATACATATCAAAACAAATTTAATTACCCTTAAAAATCAGAAAAATCTTTAAGTTTACCTAAAAAATGGGAGTTGAGCTTTTAATTGTTTTCACTGCAGACACAAAGAGAAGACATTGATTAACTTACTGGGCTCAAGAGAGGTAATTACTTTGCAGAAGATGCATCTATAAGAGCACTTCTGTGACAGCTCCAGATTTAATCTGCCTTTGTTTTATGAAGACCATCTGCACAAATTATTTTTTCGCCTCGATTTTGTGTTTTGAGATGAACTCTGCTCAGACAACCCAAAACTCAATTACAGCCCAGTATCAGGATCTTCTGTTGCTACAGAGACATGCTATAGAAGTTGAATGAAAGCTCCCTGGCTGAAAACAATTTCCTTTTTAAAAAAAAAAATGTCTCCAATATTTACAAAAATATTAAAAAGATGAAAGCACAGATGAACAGACTACTGAGAAAATATGAAAGAATATGTTTAACTTTTTTTTTTTTTTTACTGGAAACAAGCTAAGATGTGTGAACACACCCTCTTACAGCTAACTTGTTTGTTCATTCTGCAGTGTCACCCAAAGAGCAGAGCATGCAGGTAGCAATATTCTGCTATGCTATAAAACAGATTTGAAAGACGGTTACAAGAGATGCCAACATCTTTGTAGCAGCTTTTCCAACATTTTTCAGACTGTTGCAGACTGTAACAGCAATATCCAGCTCTCCCTATGCTCTGGAGCAGCAGTGGAGAAGAGTGCAGTCTCACTATGCTACAGATGTGGATCAGTGACCCCAGTGTCAGCCTTGAGCCTTTAATTTCCTTGGCTTTGCTACCACTCTGACCTTGATTGTGTTAAGGTGCTCCTCTTCTCAGGACACTTCTGGCTCTGCATTTCACGTAGGGCAACACTCACCCACATCTGTGATGCGCCACTCAAGTAGCCCAGTTATTTGTCTGGCATTGACACTGCTCAGACCCACAAGCAACTCAAAGCCCCTGAGGTGTGGGGAGCGTTCCAACTCCCAGACAAAGGACTTGCCATACTCTCTTTATACAGGACTTGACTATGAAGGAAAAAAGCCTTACTGAGCAGAATTACAATTAGAGTCTCCAGAAAAGCAAAGGAATCCTTCTTTGGACAGCTTCCCAACTATACTTTCAGCCAGAACTGTCCACATTCATTCTTGATATCATCTCAAAGAGATTGAATAAATCTAAGGCAAAGGAGTATTAGACCTGTAGAACACCAAAAATTGCAACTCCCTTTCTCCCATCTCCAGCCAACAGCTCATCAATACAACACCTCTCAATGAGCCTGCATAAAACGCTACTCTTCAAACCTGTTTGTCCCCACCATCTTTCTGAAGCAAAGGTCTACAGCTGAAGGCAAGGTAGGGCACGCGCTGGTTTCCGCAGTTTTGACAAACAAAAGCATTATCTTTGCTTGAGCACCATTCTCAAATACATTATCAGCTGCAAAAAGAGTCATCTCTCAGGCAAGGCTTGAGCTCTCCTCCAAGTTCCCATACCCACACCTCACCACCTGCACTTGTTCCCCACACATTTTGTGTTTGGAGCCACGGATGAGTAGGAAAAGATGAATAGGTTTCACTTATTCAAATTAACCCACTCAATAATTACACCATCCATAGCAGGCCCTCTCTCTAACGTGCCCCGAGAAGTATAATTTTGGGAGGCATTCACTGACAGACATTGTTCAGAATGAAGTGATTAGTGCTCACTTACATGCTGTCCTACAGATGCACATATGTTGCAAGGTGTCACATGCTGTATGTCATCCAGCTCCAAGAGTGCCCTTCGCATCAATATAGAACTCACATACAACAGATGGTCTACGGTACCTCCTTTGTCTTAAGTGTTTTTTTTGCCTTTAAGCAGGATTTAACATGCACCAAGGCACATCTGGGACAGCAGTATTTTTCAAAGACCATACTGAGCCTCCAGGAGTAATTCACATGAACACTGATGAAACCAGAGATGTTCCTGCAAACACTCCCAGAGGAAAACAAAGACCGTTTTGTGAAAAGTATTATAGAAAAGAACAAGAGTAAAAATCAACATAGCCATGTAGATGATGCCCTAATAGATGCAGAATTGAGGACGTTAACCTCTTCTCCAGGCTATTAACAGCTGTAGGAAGAGACAGGGACAACTATATTAAGGTCTTGGTGAGTCATAACACTAGATACCATTTAACTTCCAGAAATAGTTTAGCTCTGGCCTAATAACTTTTGTTCTGCAATAACTTGCAGTAATGGTAGCACTGTACCTAGCAAGTCAGAGTAGCACCCAGATCCGTAGTCATACTCCAACCTTCAGAAGAGGAAGCAGAGACCAAAAGGTGCTACTTGGCACACCATTTCCTTCCCCATTTTGGTTCCTCTCATTATCACAGCCTTACTATCAAAGCCAAGGCTTGCTCAAACCTGCCAGAAATAAAAGCAATACGCTCTCCCAAGTGCAATACTTCAGAGTAACCAGACTCCAAGCAAGGTAGATGAGCATCAGGAGTATTGAGTCGACATAATCACAATCTCATTATATGCATTTCTATAATCCCTACAGTGTTTATACTCACAGTGCTACTCCTCCCTGTGAAGGCAAGAAAGGCACAGAGGAAAAGCCTGACAGATACTGAACATGTGGCAAGTTGTCCAAGCAGAGTAGAAGGGCGCCTGCAGCATTCACCCACAGTGAGCACTTGTCTGATCCCTGCAACCCTGAAGACGATGGGCTACGCTTCTGCTTCATTGCTTGCTCCTTTTTCTCATGACAGGTGGAAACAATATTACAACCAATATACAGGGTTATTCAGGTACATATCCAAACTCTCCACCCCGAAGCTTCAAGCACAGGTCATCCACGCTGTTCATTTATTGACTACTAAGCCAAGAGCAATTAGGTGCATCACAGTGTCCAGAAAAGAAGTAAAATCCATAAGAGCATGTTTGCTCTTGAGCGAGGAACACAAACAATCTGTTCTCAAGTTATCAGGAAAAAGCATTATATGAAAGGAAAACTCCAAACACATTACCAGATAAAACAGCTTCCGAAACAGGAGTGAAACTTGCTTACTTGCTCATGCAACAGTCAAGGGAGAGAACCAGATTCCTGTAGCAAGCCAATAACTTGCCAGCTGAGAAGAGTTAGGGAGGTCTGTTTGAGAGATGAGGAAAAGGAAAGAGCCATGGCAGTGTTTCAAATATAGTGAAAGATTCAGATTCACTGAGGCTACTGGACCAAACCAAACTTTGTCTTCTCTCACTGTCTTGGGATTGCTCTGGCCTTACTGATATCTACTCCAGAACTACACAAGAACTGAGATGTGAAGGACCTTACGGCAGGTGGAATTATAATATTTATCAGCTGGACAGCAGTTATTCTCTGTAACACTACACATTCCTTTCTTCAGCTCAGCTGCAAGGAGAATTTGGCTGTTGGACTGCCACTCATTTGTTTAGTATCAGCTTGGAAAGGAAAATTCTGTATTTAGAGCACAGCTGAGAACAGATGAACTGGTAGCAGAGACTCCTGCTAGAGACCTTTGGAAGGATTTCCTTCTGAAATATCTTACTTGTAAGAACCAGCTACACTGGTTTGCTATTTCATTATTTTTTTAATAGTGTGATGAAGGAGGCAGAAGGAACATTGCTATAACATGAGAAAACACAGCCTGCAACACTACAATACAAACAGACAGATACTGGCATCTAGAATGAGCTTAGTGGTTTTGTTCTGTGCAAAATGGAAGGTTTTCAGCAATAACAACGCAAGTTACAACTTCCAAGTATTAAAACCATCCACGTGCATTTTTTGAAAGCTGGATTATTGCCCAAAAGACACCGTAAGGTTTTATATCACGTCTTTCTATGACCAGCTCTTAGCATGGTGTGAAGAAACAGCAGTTGACTAATCTATGATCGAACAGGAAGGCTTGTTAAGAAATGTTTCCTCGGCAGATACTGTTAATGCAAGAGAAATTGACGAGAATTGAACTGACTGGATATTTTGTGCATTCGTGGGAACAGCATGGACAAAAACGGCACTCAGTCCTCTGTGTGAAGAATCACATCTGCCAACAATGTACATTCACCCTCTTTCCCCACATGATTTAACTCCTGCAGCTATGCATCTCACTGTTGTTAATTATAGAGCACGACACTTGCATTCTCAATATAAGATCCAACTTCCAACCTTATCTTTGCTTTCATCCTCTGCAAAAGAATGATTCCTCTCTTTTAGGAGAAAAAAAAGTCATAGCTACAGTAGACTGCTGAGGGCTAACATATAGGATGCCTTAACAGTACAAAAGTACTTTTATTTCTGTTTCAGGGTTGCTGGGCTGAAGAACACTGAAACTTCCTCTCATTTAATCTAACACAGGAATGAAACCCACTGGCGCAAATTCAGTGACTCAGCCACTGGAGTTAACTTCACTTCTGGAACGCTGCCACAGGCTCTGCAGATGATTCACCCACTCACACATGCTATTAGACGAGTGCCTCATCTACAATAATAATTAGCAGCAATAACAAACATCCTATCACAAAGCACTGCTGCAGCATGAAATGGATTTTCTCAAGTTATTGTATTTTGCATCTTCCGCTGCTTTCATTACATTTTAATTAAAACAGCATCAGGAGAAAAATTAACCTAGGAATAGCCTCATTAGACATCCAGAAGAAGAACCAGTGCAGAGCAATGTTAAATTCAGCAGTGACCGCAGATGAAAGATTTGTAAATCAGTTTCCGCTTCAATCCAGAATTTCAACCAAAAGCTCATCTCTTCAAGAAATTACTCCTAAACTACAAGACACCTTGAAGCAGATCCCACTTGTGCCGTACCAGGAACAGGAGTAAAGATGACAAGTTTATCTGCAGTCTTGATATAAGAGCAAGTGTAGAAGCCTACACCTTGGGAGGAGTAACTGCATGCCTCAGTACATGTTAGGGGCTGACTTGCTGGAGAGGAGCTCTGCAGAGGAGGACCTGGGGGTCCTGGTGGCCAACAGGTTGGCCATGAGAGCCAGCAGTGTACCCTGGTGGCCAAGAAGGCCAACGGGATCCTGGGGTGCACTCAAAATGGAGTGGCCAGCAAGTTGAGGGAGGTGATCCTTCCCCTCTGCTCTGCCCTGGTGAGGCCACATCTGAAGTGCTGCATCCAGTTTTGGACTCACCAGTTCAAAAGACAAGGATCTCATAGAGAGAGTCCAGCAGAGGACCACAGAGATAATGAGGGCCTGGAGCATCTCCTGAATGAGGAAAGGCTGTTCATCCTGGAGAAGGTTGAGAGGGGATCTCATCAATGCTTATAAACATCTAAAGACTGGGAGCCAAGTGCATGGAGCCAGACACTTTCCAGTGTTGTGCAGCATTAAAACAGATGGCAACAGGCACAAACTGGAACACAAGATGATCCACATGAACAAGAGGAAAAAGCTTCTTTACTATGGATAGGACTGAAACAGGCCGCCCAGGGTGGTTGTGGGGTCTCCTTCTCCAGACATATTCAGAGCCTACCTGGACACTTCCTTGTGCAACCTAGAGAACTTGCTTTAGAAGGAGGTTGGACTAGATGATCTCTAGAGGTCCTTTCCAACTTCTTGAGTTGCGACTGTGAACATTATTTTTAAACTTGGAACATTAACCAACAACCAACCCCTTTATTCAGTTTCCTTCTTGCTTCTGTTTTTGGGCAGGTTATGCAAGGATGCTTTTCCATCTACACAACAGAAATCTCGACCATTCTAAAGAGGTAAGGAAGATGTTTCCAGGCAGTATCAGATCACAAGTGTTCCGAATCCACTACATCCCTTCCACTCATGGTCTGTTCTACATGGCAACAGAGAGATGTGCATGGGACCTGACACTTCCAACTAGGCAGTGATTAGTACAAGCTGTATATACCATCCTATACATTCAATGTGTCTGCAATGTTTGTGTCAGCAAGAACTACTTGACGTAGGTCACTCTTACTATCCAAGCCAGCATATAATCCCTTTTCTTAACATTGCTAAGATCTTAGCCTCAATAATTTCCTGTAGCAGTGAGTTTTGTAATCTTATTACCTGCTGTGTAAGAAAGCGCTTAATATTGATTTTACTGTCCTTTATTTTCCTCATCTTCCAACCCATGCAGAAACAACATTCAGATTCCTCCCTAGATCATCAGTATTTTCTGGACTTACCTTTTCCCCTATACAAAATGGTCTGTATAAAACATACCACTATGACACCGCAGGAGCTGAAATGCAGATGTTATGCTGTACTTATTGTTCTCCTATACTAATTCTTCTCTGGTTCTTTTTTATTTGTCTTTTCAGATTAAAAAAACCCACAAAACTTTTTCTGTAAGGAATCAACAGCCTATGAACAGCCTGCAGTACAAAGCAGGCTTTAGTATTACCACACAACGTATAATTAGAGTTGTATAAAATAGTCCATGCACAATTACGGATAGTAGAAATACAAAGGATTTATTTTCTCAACAGACTCAACTAACTTTTGGAATAAGACTATCTGTAGAACACAGGGAGCGTTTTCTTCATAAAACACAGTCAGTCTGGGAAAAAAAAAAAAAAAAAAAAAAATCAAACCACCACTTGCCTCCATTCACCAATGAACATAAACAGAGCACAGCCAGAAAATCTTCAACATGCTGAAAAGAACAGAAAGCAGCACAAAATACTGCCATTTGTTTGCCAGTGCTTATTGCAGCAATAAATAACCAGCTGCCTGCTGCCCTTTGCATATAACCTTAGAGGAAAGACTCACTGCAAACACAGAAGCACTGCTCAACCTGACAGCCTTCCATCTGTTTGTGGAGATTTTACTGAAATATATACGTGTGCCTGTACGAGCTAGCAAAGGGACCGAGCTACTGTGAAATTCACAGTATGCAACACTGAGAAGGCAGCTGTTAAACTTAGGAAATGAAGAAAGAAATTAGAGGCAATAGGACTCCAGGATAAAACTTCATGCACTATAACCCACATTGATGCTGAGTCACAGGGCTACGTCGTTTTGTTTAACAAAAAAAATACTGTGGATGATGAAAGTGTGCTGTATTTTATACTCGCAGTCTGCCCCTAAAGGGTTATGAGTCACTGTTTTATGTGCATTTATGCTGCAGCCTTGTCAGCTGCACATCAATGAGCTCAGTTAAGTACAACACAGAAACAGGAAAAAAAATGAGGCCTAGAGTAAGGCACACGCAACTAGTTTAAATCCAAGGCCAGACTGCCCACTTACATCATTTATTTTTGTGATAGGTGCCTGTGCTATGAGGCTCTAGGAATAGCTCATCTGGACCTGATCCACATGGCACAAGCCAGATATTATACAGCAGAAGCAAGGGGATGTCAAGAACCGCGTGTGAATTCAAAAGCAGGGACTAAAAAGTACACAGAAAAGCAGGGACCAACTCCACAGTGATCCCCACAATCCTGGGACTGATCCAGCCACATCACTGCAGAGAGCAGGGACATGTCAGAAGCTGGTATGGCTGACCGGGTAGCATTGCTACGCTCTACCTTGTCACACAGCCACAGAGCATCCCCTGCAATGCTCCAGAAGCTGAATCTGCTGGAAGCTCTGCTCACACACAGAGCATAAGGGCATCCCTGCCTGCAGTCTCCTGCCTGGCTCTTGCTCCAAATTTCCTGCGGCAGAATTGGTTTGGAACAAGTTGCATCCTCTCATAGTCTGGCCCCCCTACTAAGTAGAGTCCAGGGACCAAAGCAAGGATGACAGCTCCTTATTTCAGCAGTGCCAGCAGCCCTTTTTCCTCCTCCTCCCTGCTGCCAGCCACTGAGGATTCCCTGAGATGTGTTTCTCAGAGCAGCATCTAAAAAAGCTCCAAAGTCATGGAATAAATTCACAAGCAATATGAGACCACAACAATCAGGGCAGAAGTATCATCTCTCTTGCTGCGCAATTACGATTTTCAGTGCATAGCTTTTCAGGTGTGACAAAGTTGATCATTTCTCTAGCACACAGTTGTGCTACATGTCTGAGAAAAGGTTTCAAGGATAGAGATATGTGCAGGGAATGCCTTCCAGTGAAAAAGAGAAAGGAAAAAGTCAGGCTGTGCATAAATTGTTGTTTAACAGATGTCTAGAAAAGTCTGAATGTCACAGAAACAATTTAGGCCTTTGAGAGATCTCCAAGATGCTTTGTGTAACAGGTTACATGACAGATAATTTACAAGGCAAGACTCTCTATTTTTAGATTCAAACCAGAAAAAAAAAAATCTTGCTAACACAGTAATGAGGAGAGAGAGCCTTCATTACTGAAGAAGTTCACTGCTTAGGCTGCGCAGGTACTCATACAGGCTCATGTACCACCTTACCTCAGTGACACTCAGACAAGCTCAAGAGACATCAGTATCTCAGCACACAGTGCTCTGGCACATGTTACTTACATAAGCTATCCTTGCAAATTGGTAATAAAAGAACATCTCTGATTATTTATTTATGCAGCTCCAGGAGGCTGTTTGCTATCTCAGCAGTAGCTATAATGGATTACATAAAAGCACTGTCAGAGTGGGAGGAACACTCATATAGAAACATGCTCAAATGTGTGCTTCAGTGCAAACCACTGTCTTTCTATGGAGCGTAGCAGAAGACAAAGCTTTGAAGTGTGAGTGTCAAGGCTGTGATGTGTACACTTCGGAACATCAGAAATGAAAGTCACTGCCAATAAGCCAGCAACTTTAAGAGAAGGAAAATGGATGACAATTTTTGAAGAGATTTGAGGAGTCATTTTTTACCCAAGCTTTACACCCAAGAACATCAAATCTTCCCCTAAACAACAAATGCTACTCAAAACTTCGGGGTGATACACCCCTAAAGTGAATGAATGAATGCGTGCTGCATGAAGCTCAGAGAAAACTGAGTGCTGTGCATCACCATTATTGGGATGTCTGCACTGGGCACAGCTGGATTTCAGGCTGATGCAGCTTCACTGCACCTCAAATTCTCAAACTAAGCTGGGTGACAAACAGTGCTGTGCTACGAGAGAAACGTGCCAGCTAGCTGGCACGTGGCTTTCCAAACCAATTTGCTCCGCCTCATCATTCCATCCTAACTAGACATACTCCTTGATTTAAATCAGGATTTTTAAGCCTTTTCACAGAATGTTACCACCCACATCAAAGCAATGTAACCTGACAAGCTGGAAGACCAAAGCACAATCTGCAGACAGCACGGAACTGTAATGTCATTTTTACATAATGAGGTTATCACATTCATTTTGCCATTTTCTGACTGCTAAACGCATATATATGTCTTGAGTCATTTTTGCAGCATCTGCACTGCAACAAGACCATATTGCCAAGTTGTGAAGAGCAGCTTTTATATACGAGAAAGGAACTAAGATCTTGGGTGCCCCACCAAAACAACTCACAGATGTAAAGAACACACAAACAAGTGTGAGCATAATGGGGACAGTCACACTTGTGTACAATTTCCCCAGTTATTTCACTGGCCTAAGGATTCAGGGCACGTATTTTCATTTTTCTTCAACATAAATAAAAAAGTATTTAGTAGAAAACTTTCAGCTGTACAGCAATTCTTGCACTCCAAAGCAACTGGAAGCTTTCATATTCATACCAGCTTGTTTCACAGTTGCTGTCATTGTACCATTGAAGTGCTTTATTATAAAACATGTACCCTAGCTTACAGGCCTCATGACAGCTTTGTGTCTACTCTTCCCCAGCTGTTCAGGAAAACTAGGGTTGCACTGAAATCGTTTCCTGCAAAGCATGCTTGTCCTGGTTTTATCAGTACTCCATAACATGACATCATGCAGCAAGCTGTTCAGTGCTGGAACGTAGTGCTGGGAAGTTGTATTTCCACAGCCAGCTCCTAGCAGTCTTCGCTATTTGCATTTCCTGGGTCTTACCTGCAGGCAATATCAGCTATTGTGTGAGTTCTGGCTCTCCAAGAGGAAGATACACTGAGAATAGGCAGACTACGGTTCCCAGGAATCTCCGATTCCAAGTGATAGGTGTGCACTGCTCTCTACACTTCCAGGCAGCGTGGTAGCAGGACTGTCATTAAATCCTTCTCTCCCATGTATTTATTCCCTGTAGCTCACTTTTTATGTCATTATCTTATATCCTTTTACTACTTGTAGTAAATTAGTTATCTCTCCTTATCTTAATTGGGTGGTTTTTTTGTCTTTCTTCCCCCTGAAATGGGGACAGAGGGTGAAAGCAGCCAGGGAGGCCTTCTCCCCTTCCTCCTGCACATAAAATCGTGACAATGCTTCTCTTAAAACTCTTCTTCTCCCTTGCAGAAGACAAATTAAACTCTTTTCTTTGCCACTCAGTTTTTCCAAACAAAGAGCACCCACTACTCCCACATACAATGAGATCTGGCTCCTATCATTCCTGTTAAGATGACACGAAGAACCCAACCCAACTTTTACTGGGACAGAGATATCCCCAGATGAGAGGCAGGGCACTTGCTGGATCTAAACAATATGAAAACACTGATCAGCAGTGACTTCTCATTGTTAAAAAGTACGGCTATTGAAGGCTATCTATCAGCACACAAAAAATTAACTTCGGTGAAAAAGAAGAAATGAGCTGCAATTAAAATGGTATCCCAAGGAGAAAGCTAAAGAGGAAAGGCTGTCCAGCACCCACACACATTGCAATATTCCCTCCATCAGCACCATTGCAATAGATCTTCCCACATTCTTCCAACCCCACAATAACATTGGTGATTGTTCCTCAAGCTCCTCTGCTTCAAAACAGTGACAAAATGAAACAAAACCCCAGAGACAGATTAAACAACAAAACCTGTTTCTCACAGGATCTTCCACTTCTAACTTCACAGTTGCTTTAATTTCCTGTTTTCCTTTCCTGAATTCTGCACATTGTTTCAACTCATATCCTTTCTACTGACACGCATCTCCACACAGCATCACAACACTGCAGAAGGGAAGGGAGTCAGCTGGGATTCAGACAAGGCTCTTCTCTGCAGGAGCAGCCCATGCCTTCCACCCTAACCACATGAAGCAAACAGCACTCCTCGCCTGCTCAAATCAACACCTAAATATGGAACAGGGAGTAAAAACAGTCGCTAGGAAAGACCAAGCAGGTGAGGCAAAGCGAGACATTTCTCTCACATAAAATCCACTGGAAATTGAATCAATCATATCACAGTTTTGCACTGCAATGGATGCCATAGGAGAAACGAGAATCTCCAGCCACGTCTTCCTGGAGCAACAAGCCAGAGGCTCAGTGACCTATTACAGGCTAGAAAAACCAAACTCATTTCAGATGGAGGTTCAGTGTAGTGAGGGCACCCCAAGCAGACCTTGGACTACAGATGACTGCTAACTTCAGTAAACACTTGGCTCACTTTGCATCAGTTCACTGCCAACATTTGGCAACCACCTGCTCCAGGACAGATCCACCTCCACTGATGACTCAGAAGAACAGAACTAATGTTTTTGACAAAGCTGAGTAGGACTGGAAAATAAATAAATAAATAAAACCAACTCCTTCAGACTCAGAAGCAGCTTTGTGCTGGACACTCAATAAAATCCTACAGAACAGGGAAGCATCCATTAAGGAGGAACCCATACAAAGAACAGCTTTCTGGTGACATCTGTACAGTATTCTGCAGCTTTGGACAACCAGTAGCATCTGACTACACAAAGACACGGGGCCCCATCCTGATCCACCATTATCAGTCTACCTCACTCAGTAAGAATGCTTGAGATCTTCTTCTACTGTCTTAGAAATTCTTATATGGCCTGATAATATTTAATAGCAGTGCAGTGGTTACAAATGACAACTGAAAGGCACAGGCTTTATATAGTCTGAACTTGTCTATCATTCTCCTGCAAAACACACACTTATGTGGTTTCTGTTCCCAATCTACAATTTTCCATCTCAAAGAAGTCCACATTTGCACTTCAGAGGATAGAAAATGATTCATAAAGAACAGAACAAAGTCTTGTTCTCTGTCTTTTATTTACAGGATTTAATTCCCTCTTATTTAAACAGCTCAGACTACTAACTGGCCTGGTAAGATAAAATAGCATTGGCATAAATATGTACAAAATTGCCTTGCAGCCACCTTCAGAACAATTGCCACAATTAAATTACTGCAGTTTGAATTAGATTAGGTCACAGCAGCAGACAAACACAGATAGCTATAATGAGAGGAATAAAAGCCTTGGACTGCAATGACAGCTTAGATAAAGATAAGGTAGAAATGGTCCATAGGGACTGTTATACAGCAGCCACAGAGCAAGGCAAGATTGAACGATTCCAATCCCACCAGAGGGCAGGCACAGCTGTACATACTTGTTACAGGCCATGCTACCTGGCACCAACAGTGAGCCCATTATAGCCAGTAAGTGAACCAGGTCCTCTCACACCAGATAACTGGTGAAAGATTAATGATACATATATATATAATCTTTGTATATGCCACGTGTGCCTTCTTCAGAGCTTCATGAGTTCGCTATTTTACAGTTAAAAACCAGGCTGCTGGTGTTGGTGTAAGGTGAAGCATCCATAGTTTCTCATCTCCAGTAGATGGAGCTTTAAGAAAACCTACAAATGCACGTTATGCTCATGGAATTAGCCATACTGCAGCCTGAATGCTTGCAGAATCTTCTGTGCAGCCTCCTTTCTGAAATGAACACCAATAATATTTCTTCTATCATGACATTTCATACAGATACATAAATTTCCCTCACTTGAGATTCCATCAATCCCTGTAATTGCTACTGAACCCAACCCTTAAACCTGTCTCACCTTTTAAAATTCACTGTCTTCAGACTTTAGCTTTGCCATTTCAAAGTCTAAGCCAAATCCTAGAGCCATATAATTCTGGAGCCTTATAACCAAGAAGGACTGGAAGAGCACCTTGGAAAACACAAGGACTACTACAAACTGAACAAACATCAACTGCAGGTGCAGAGCAAACAACCAGCAAAACAACACACACAGAACTAAAAGCAAGGACTATGGCACCTTGACAGGTTGCTCTGAGCCATGTCAGAGACATCACACAGTGCACAGTTCTCATCCCTTTATCCATAGAAGATCACTGAACAGCTCAGAAGGGACACACAAAAGGACAGAACAAAGATGGCCAATGTCACACAATGACTGTTCTATAAAATAATATATATATACACACACAATACACATATATATACACACACGTATGTGTGTATACATATAGATATATAGATAGATATCAATCAAACATACTAGGCTTCTTTAGCCTGGAAAAGATACTAAGAGGGAGAATGGGTACAATGCCTGTAAGACCACAAATGGTTTAGAGAAGGAAATGGCAAGGATCATTCACTTTTTCTCAACCTGTAGGAACTCAGGAAATTTAGGAGGTCAAAGGGAGTCAAAAGCCAGTGTTTTCACAGAGCCTGACTCCCACTTTCATGGTGGTGACGTGTCCAAATGCACAAATTCCTTGAAGGACCATTCATCAGGAGCTAGGGACACAGTGGCACGCTATTTGAGGCACTGAGATCAGAAGTCCTGGAAAGCTGATAGCTTGAAGGGACAGGCTTGCACTTCTGGTGTTTCTTTAAACATCACTAGTACCTGCTGCTGAAGATGGCACCACTCAATCTCCACTCTGACCACTCTTACTCACATGCCCAATATTTTCTGCTTTGGAGTTGCTGTCTGTTACACTGTGCACCAACTATAACTGACAGATGAGCATAAATTCTAAGTTTACTGTGTGAGGCTGTAACAGGATGGAAAGCACAGCAATGACACCAGAGCAGAAAGGTTCCAGGCTGCAATAAGTGAGAACTTGCTCAAATGTAACAGCTGTGGGCACAGAAATAAAGGAAAGAAGCTGCTTACCTTAGAAAGGCCTCAGGTACACAGGGATCTTTAGCAAGAGACCTTTGCCCCCACTGCCAACCCTTAAATGAGGTCTGGGAAGGGGTGGATCCTGGCTCCAGCCCCTCCGGTCACTCAGAACATTGCATGCACCTGAGCTCCCCTGGGTTGGCCCTGCCTTCCCACCAGGTGTTCAATCACTGCTTCAAGCTGTGACTTTCTCAGTCAGACTCCGATACCTCATGTCTTCTTAGCAAGGAGACTTGGTACTTGTAAAGGAACAGCTGGAAGCATTTAAGAGAAATTGCTACCAAATGAAAGATGTCGGAAGAAAATAATCCCATGCACTTCTGTACACAGGAAAACAAAAGCATCACTAAAATCTTTTAGTAATGTAAGGGATGCAGAAACACACATCCAGTTTCTAAGCCTTGTTTCATACAAGCATATTTGACAATTTAGTATTAGGCCACTAGATCACACAGCATACCACAAACAACTCGACATCATCACCATAGCATGCACTTTACATTTAAAAATGGAAAATAACCCGCAGATCCCAAATTCTGTGTTTTGCAAGCACTTTTAAAGGAGCTGGGGATAACACACAAAACGCATATTAGGCTCCTTTTTATGTCCTAAGACTTGGTAGCTTGATTGGTAGTGCAGCTGAAACTCTCTGCCTAAAAAGCAAACCCACAGATCCTTTTATTCTGGGGTAAAAAGAAAAAACAAAAAAAGAAGAGATGGGTAGCATAAGACAACTCTAAATAAGTCAATGTAAAAGCTCAGACTACAGCAGTACTGCACAGCTGTTCCTCAACTGACACCAAGCTCCCAAGCTTTCCTTTATGCACAGAACCCCAGAATCTGCTCAGAGAACTTCACAGTGTGAGAAAAGAACTCCTCATCCTCAGTGTTGATCCTCAGTGTTACAGAACCATTCCTATCTACTTGATTTCTGATTAGCAAATCTAGTCCATTTTCACAGAACACAAATTTACTGTAAGACACCGAAGTCTAAAAGCAAAGTTGCACGTTCCAGTTTCTTCCCCTACTTTATAAGCGCAGTGCTCAAATTCACCTTAAAATAGTCTGCAAAGAATAAAGCACTGGCTTTTTCCTCATCCGGGATTTATTTTTGGCTGAATGTTTTTATATAATACATGCCTGAAAAAATGATTGACTAAAGAGGTAGAGCTCTTCAGCAACTGAGCAGTGCTGAGTTCTTTATTTTTATGTCACGCATTTCCCTGTATTGCTTTTATGCACAGTGGTATGGATTCCATTTTGCTGCTTCATTCAATATTCAGCACAACTGTGCCACAAAGAGACACTGGGAATTTTAATGCTGTCAAAGCCACAGAGCTATCCCACCTGAGGGACTGGCCATCACTCCTGTGGAGCTGGACAAATTCCCTTCAACTGAGTATGTGCCCTACTGGATCACCAGATCTACCCAACATTCTTAGGATTTGAGACGCTTCACCTTTCTTTCCCCTCTGGAAAGCATAAAAAAAACTCTAATGTTTTGAGAGTACTTTGTTAGAAATCAATCATGAAATATACATACTGTCTCTTGAAAATAGGTGCTTCTTTGCTTTTGATAAGCTAAACAGATCTTCTGCCTTGACAAATAAATGGATGTTTACACCAGCATCAGGGGTAAAAGAAGGGAAAGCTGATAAAAAAGGAACCTTTGGGGAGGCTAGGAAATGACAGCTCCACCCCAAAAAGCAAAATAACCCATGTTTAAAGATACTTCATTCTCATAACACAACAAGATCTTGATATGGCTGTAATTGTAACAGAAGATATAGAAAGGCTATTCCCAGACAAAAACAAATGCATCCTCCACAAACTGGCAATATAAGCTTCCTTAAGCGAAGATTCACGCTCTGAATGGTGAGCAGTCAACACTCTGCAGCAACATTCCCACATCAGCCTTGGAAACTGTCTAGCATCATTTCTCAGTGGCAGTAAACTAACAGGACTGAGCTCAGTACAGAGGCACACATCTGCACCAGCTGAAAAAAAGAAAAACTACCAACCCTCTTAAGATTGGTAGCAAGGGAGATGAGTAACATCACTCACTAGAGGGCAGCCAAGACAAACCAAAAGCCCAGTAGTTTTCCAAGCAGGAGCCACGACCTTCAGCAAGTGGAAAGCAGTTAGGCACAGGCCATCTACCTAGAAACACAGTTATTTCTAAAGGCACTTGCAATCACAGATAAACCAAAAAGCATTTTACAAGTGGGAGAATGCTATCATCCTGCAGTCCAAGAAGATTGTTCGTATCAGCACCAAGCACTTTTCTACTGCACCTTTGCCTTCACCTTCACATCAAATCAGATAGCAAGATACTCTTTGGGCAGTCTATATCTTTTTGGTAAAGATGTTTCTATAACTTTGGCAGTCAGAAATGCAAGTTAAAGGGTCTTTTTTTTTTTTATAGCCCAGCTGTGGTTCGTTCTCAAAATGATTTAAAATATCATATGTGTTTTGCATTTACAAAACTAATGCAGGTCTCCAAATAAGACCTTACATAAGACCTTTAGTCTTCTATTTGTCTCCAGCATGTCCAGGCAAAATGATATTTCGGAAACTCTGCTACTTTTAGTAGCAGTGGCAGTCCAAACAGCCACTTGTAATTTCTATATCATGTAATGAATGAATGTGCTGAGTTCAGGGCTGAACTGGAGCTCCAAGCACCCAGCAAGTGCCAGCCCCGAAAGGTTGCTGCTGACATGAGAAATACAGCATGCTCTTTTCATTTCCAGCTTCTACATCAGCACTTATGCGCAACTCCCTTACAAAAAAAACACAGGCCATGCCAGATTTCAGTAAACACAACACGATTCTGCAAGAGATTAAGCAACACTTGACAGGCAAGAGGACGTGGTAAATGGGAGAGAGCATGTAAGGACAAATCACATGCACTGACATTAATGTGACTCCTC
Organism: Bambusicola thoracicus; assembly: GCA_002909625.1. Taxonomy (NCBI): domain Eukaryota; kingdom Metazoa; phylum Chordata; class Aves; order Galliformes; family Phasianidae; genus Bambusicola; species Bambusicola thoracicus. The sequence goes on from PPHD01006244.1 coordinate 22,255, forward strand.
AGATGCTATTAAAAGATACAGACAAGCCACTGGAAAAGGAAGCATGTAAACTCAGTAGGTACGCGTAGCATTTTTTTCAGAGAAATCATAATTACCTGTAGAACTGAGAGGTGTATTAACAGGTTGAGAATTTCTGCTTTGATTAACATACGCTGCTTGAAAAAAGAAAAAGGGGGAAAAAAAGCAATCCAAACAATCCAAAAATCATGGCAGCTTTTTAGGTTTAAACCAGGACTATCTTGTGGTCAGGCCTCCTCTTGATTTTAGCTGCAGCAGCAGCACCATGCGCAACTCAGCACTTTACCCAAACCTCTCTGGCTCCAGGCCACACAGAACTGCTCTTTGGTTCTGCTCAACTTCCCCCAGGCCCTCATCAGTAGTTATAAACAGCATGCTTTTGAAGGAACGACACCATCCATCCAAAGGAACCTAAAGCTTGGCTGCCCACAAGGAAAAAGCCATTATGTTCTACCATTACATTTTCCAGAAGCAACAGTTCTGGAAAAATTGTAACTCCATAATAAAGACATGAGACATTGCAGACCTCTGTATCTTGACACAAACCCCTGCTGCTGCCAACAAGAGTACTGTCCTCACATCAGTATCCCCACCTGAGTACCAGTGCCAGCACTAAGGATAGAGCAGGAATAAGAACCAGGGCCAGCTTGGAACACTTGCTGTATCGGAGGGGTCACAGCAGTCCATGGACAATAACCAAGTAAGTTTATGCTCAAACACAAAGCCAACTGCAAGAACAGAAGTAGTGACTCAGGGGAGGGTAACTAAATGTTGAAAGCCTCTATTTCCCAAACTGAGGTTTTTCTAAAAGCTAGCATTTAGACAAACAAGTCTCTCCAATCACACAGTAAATTATTTTTGTTCTCCTGCTCCACCCAGCCACTCCATCATCATCGTTCTACTGTCATCCCTCCTCTAGTTTCTCTGTTTCATGATGCAACATTTTCCATACATCTTCCCCTTCCACTGGATGACCCTGTCTACCTACCCATCCTCTTAAGGACAGATTTTCCTAACTTCTCATGACAAAGAAAAAGAGACTGACAGAGAAGCTACACGACATACAAGTAGGCTTAATCTTCCCCCAAATCAGGAACTCTCGAAAAAGCCACGCAGGCAGACAGGGCTGAGCTCTGACCACGTGTCAGACAGGGATAGTCCCCCAAGCACAGTCCCATATCTGCAGTCTATCTCTAACTTTTTTAGGTTGTGAACTTTCCAGGCAAAGACTGTTTCCACCATCCTCGTTACACTCCAGTTCTGACCAAACAAGAAAAAAGAACATCACCAGTGACTTACTCCATTATAAACAGCTTTTATTGGCTGTCTTTTTAATATTAAACCAAATAATTGAAGGTCTTTCTCTTATCCTGGTCACTGTCAGGTAAGAAGTTTTGCTGGATGCTCTTCTCAGTTTAAAGGAAGTAGTAAGGCATTGCTGCAGTATTGTACTCAGTGATGCAGATTAGAAACACCATAGACAGGGAACGCTGGCTTTATTTTGTTTTAATTATTTCCCAGTATAGAGGGGCATATAAGAAAAAAGCATAGCAAAAAGTTCACTGATCCAGTTTAATTTTTTCCATCTACTGCTGCATAAGCATTTGAACTCACAATAACAATAAAAGTACACATCTGTTACAAGAGTGCAGCCCTCACACAAATCCTAAAAGCATTAATTTATGCATAACTTAGACAGTTAGCACTATTTCTGCAGGACTACTCTTCCCTTGCTTAGGGATGCCTACTATCATGAGGTCCTGTTTTCACAGTTAATGGGGACTATCTTCTGCTATTACAAATGCCGTAGCCTCTCTAGACTAATGAGACCTATTACCAATGACTCAGGCACCAGCAATACTAGATATTCATTTCCGAATCCTGAGGTTGGGATGGAACAGTATTTTAGTCAGACTCAAGTCCAGCTCATATGACAAATGTCAAATTAGATAGACCGCACTGTCAGTCTGCTTCTTTGCTGAGGAAGCTGTCACATTCCCAGAGACTCAAAGGCCTTTGGGAAATGATTTTGAATCAGAGGAATGCCACCCCTAACAAAATTCTTTCCAGTTGAATGGGAAGACTCACCATCACACCGCCCAAGCACATTGTGGGGTGCAGGCTATAGCCACCCCAGACTGTCACAGCAGCAGTACACAATGTCTTATGAGAAACAAACAAAGGAGCTTCCGAGTTACGGCTAACAGAATTTGCGTGCCAAAGAAAATCTGATGAAGGCATACTGCTTTTAGAACTCTCCTTCTGCTTTTTCTGCTACACTGACCAAACTCCATGGGTTACTGAGTTGAAGTGTCATCAAAAAAAGAGTTTAAGTGAGTAAGCACTTCAGCTCGATACTGTTATAAGGAGAAAAGAAGGAAGATGTTCAGAGCATTAAATGGGTTTGTTGTGATACTTAGTTACTTGACTACTGAACTCTCCCTCCTACAGTGGGTGTCCCACTCTAACTGCAAAGTGGTTTCAGGCTGTGAGGGACCTCATAAAAAGGAGGAGGAAGGAGAGGGCTCATGAGTCTGTTCTGCCCTTCTCAGAATACCTGGAATCCATCAAAACAGCAGGGAGTGCAGAGACAACAAGGAG
>PPHD01006245.1:8721-24872 GCA_002909625.1 Bambusicola thoracicus
CCCCACTTCTAAATACATATCTTTCTCACTGATGCCATTTTCTTCAAATAGCACAACTTTCAACTGTTAGATTAAGGCTTCTGAAGAACAGAATAAGTTATTAGGCTGTTTCTGACTTCCATTCCTTTTGATTATTTTAAATATTCAGTTGACTCAGCTCAAGTATTCAGACTTTGGGAAACCACTTTACATTGCTACTAGATGTTATTTGTTAATACAGAATAAATATGAATTACTTGCTTAATAATACTCAACCCTCAGAGCAATGTTTCTTCCTCTGTCAGGATTAGGGCATATCTTTCTCTTTGGCTGATAGCTCCCAGCTCAGCCCCACACAACTATTGCTTACATGTGTTTAACTGTTGGTGGTAAAGTGGTAGGGCCACTACTTTAATAGGCAGATTGGTGACTGGGGAGGCACATCACCCACCCAGCACAGCTCCCCTCCCCATGCTCCATCAGCCTCCCTACATCAGGACAATGCAGAAGTTGCCATGACAAAAAGAAAGGAGGCAGCCTTAAGGAGAACCATTTCCCACCCCAAAACCCACCCTTGGGTGAGAAAGTTCATAAACTTCCTAAGGAACAAAGTCTCAAGCATTGCAAATACTGCTAAACCCCACCAGATTATGGCAGAGAAACAACCACAGAGAAAATATGTCCAAACCTCTCAGTACCCACAGCGTGCTCTGCACCTTACCAAGTGTCAAAATATACCCTCCCAGTAGCCACCAGTTTCCCCATTTGCCCTCTCCACCAACACCCACTTCCCGCCTCGCAGGGCTGAGGCTGCATCTCAGGGACGTTTTTCTCCAAATCACGGATTCCTGGGATTGCTTTGCACATCAAGCACCACTACCGCTTTTCAGGGGCTTACTTCCCCAGTTTCCAAAACAGTAACGTGGCACTCGGAGTGCCACATGCGCGCAGACCCAGCGGCTGCCAGAGGAAAAGCAGAGCTTCCCGAGCATTTCTGCACAGCAAAACAAGCAGATTTTCTCCTAAAGTTTCACTTCCCACTCAGGACCGAAAGCTGCTGGGGACTGGCTGCAGAAGCACAAACAGAGCTCTAGACTGATACAGTGTGAGCAGAGCTGCTGGCAAAGGCAACTTATGATGAGGCTGTGCAGGCAGAAGGATGGATGCAGCTCACCTGTGCATGGGATTTTGCATGTACCTGGTTCTCACCACTCCTTACGAGTATGATTTCCTGCACAAGTGTTTCTTCTTTTACGAGAGCATGTCTCAGGCCTGCAAGACACCCAGTGACCTTTTCCTACCCTAATGCGTATCACCCACTCACAGCAGAGAAATTGGTAGCGACTTTCCTTTTGCAACTGCCTCTAGCAGATGAAGTGAGAGATGCCTTGCTACCAAGACAGGGCAGCAGCCCTCACGTACTCTTTCAGTAAGCAAAGGTTAAGGTTGCATGCATAAAAGAGATTGCTTGTTAGTTAATCGCTTTCAGCTTTTCCCACTTACCTCCAGCTGTCAGCACTGCTATCTCCTTTCTTCATGGCAGAGCACAGCACTGGGAACAGCTGGGGATAGTTTTTGTTTCCTGCTGAGGAATGCCTCCACTGCTTAGCCTTAGCGGAAAAATATACTGATTTCTCAGAGGTCAGCTTTAATAACTAAGATTCCCACAAACCATTGGGAGAATTCAGCTCATGATATTTGGCATGAATATTGTGCTCTGTTCCCCATGCTGCTACTATTTCCATTTCAAATAGCAGGAAACAAATTACCCTGTGGTATTTTTAGGGATAACCAAAGGGAAGAAAACAGAGGACCAAAGCCTGTCGTGGGGCACAGACCTCAGTAAAATGTCTGAATGTAAAGAATAAAAATCAGAGGTTCAGGGTTGCAAAAGCAGATAAGGGAAACATTAAGAGTTAAATATGGACCTAAATTTTCATGGTTAGAAGCCTTGTACTTTGCAATGCTTGGAGCTTCACGGAACAAAACAGCAAAGGAATTTTGCCAGATGAATGGTCTGTGACAGGAGATTAGAAGTTTCCAAAGTTCAGATTATTTATTACCAGGATATGCTGTGAATCTTGGGGAGAATCTGGCTCAGGAAAGGAAATCCGTTTATAATCAAACCATAGTCTGGGTTTCAATTTGCACGTCTTCCTTATTTCATTCCTTATTAGGGTCTCAAACAGTTCAAAATACAGACACAAAATGCTTTGGATAAGGCAGCGCGGACACACAGCAGCGATAAGGAGGGGGTATTGCTGTAAGAACGCATCTCCAGGACAAGTGCCCCTGTCTGCATGGTGTCTGTTGAGGCTGCACTGGAGGCATTAGACCTCCATTAGACCNCGCTTTGGATAAGGCAGCGTGGACACACAGCAGCGATAAGGAGGGGGTGTTGCTGTAAGAACGCATCTCCAGGACAAGTGCCCCTGTCTGCATGGTGTCTGTTGAGGCTGCACTGGAGGCATTAGACCTCCATTAGACCTTTGCTGGGTGATGCTGGCAGAGCCTGCCCTGGGGCAGAGGATCCTTTCCTCACATCTCCTGCAGGAACATGGGAGTTNTTTGCTGGGTGATGCTGGCAGAGCCTGCCCTGGGGCAGAGGATCCTTTCCTCACATCTCCTGCAGGAACATGGGAGTTATAAAAGACTATTTATTAACAGCTCTGGGACAAAAGAGCAAGAAAGAAAACAAAACCATTTATAAATCAGCTAAGGAGCAAACTCGTGACTCTAACAGTCCCACTTGTAATTCCTTAAGTGTGTCCTGGAGCTGCCTTGGCTTCACTCCTTAGGATGCTGAATCAGCATATCAGCTCTACTGGTGCAGTAAATAGCCAGATAAGGACAGAAGAGCTCAAAAGAAGAAAGCTCTAACTTATAATGTGATAAAATTTGTCTTGGCTTTCATTCCCATTCAGGAAAACTGATAGCGGTCAACTTTCTCACCACTAAATACCAAGCAGTGACTCACATCTACATCCTGCAATCTGGGACATTTACTTTCCTCTGGGACAAGGTAGAAATAGGATGGAGAGAGAAAAATCATGCAGGAGCTGCTTCAAACAATACTATTCTGTACTTGTTGATCTTTCAGATCGTCCTGAACACTTTACCAGACTTTCTCCTTTGATAACATTTTTGAAATGGAAAGAAGAATAACAAAACACTGTTATGTTTAGGAGTTACCCATAGCAGAGAAAAGCTGAGCTGAAGTTTCCAGCAATTATCAGTACAAATTCCCCAGAACGGATACGTAATGTACCATTTTTTTTTTTTAATTAAAATTGGCTGGGATAGGATTTCTACCATGTGGACTGAAAGCCATGTAAAAGCAGAAGGCAATATATGAAGAGGACAGGATATCCTAAAAAACAAAACAGCATTAAAACCATCTCTACAACACCCATTCAGACAATTCCCAGTGGTGGGCCACCACCTGCTCACCCTTTATACAAACACACTAGAAACCGACTTGGTTCATGTAGGAATGATAAAGGAAAACATCTGTCATGATGTTTCAGCTTTGCTCTTTCCATAATTGAAAACCTCTAGCATCTTTCCTTGCCCTCCAATTCCATCCAATACTTCTGCCAAATAATTTTCATCAGTTTCTCTCAGCCCAATATGGGCGTGAGTACATTTTTGAACCACTGATCATGTTGAGACAAGCTTATTAAACTCTCCTGACTTTACTCAAAGTGACATCATAAACAAGTTAAACAAACTAAAGTTTCACATCTTTTTCTCATTTTAAGTATGGAGCAGCTTTTAGCAGAGCTATGGTACAGGAGATTAATGTAGCAAAAGCATAAGTTCTCACAGAACAGAAAGAGGATGCGCGTTTAACAAAATCTTTTCGCTCTTGCTCATTCCCTGCTCCACAATTGGTTCCCTCGTACTCGTACTTCAAGGTCTGCCAAAATTCCACACAGCAGGGGATCAGGGTTCATAGATGCTAAGTGTTCTCACTGCATCCCTTGAGTTCTTCCTCGATGGCACTGACACCCTTTTGAGCAGGTCTTTTGCCATCTTTAGGAGCTAACACTCACTGCAATGTAATCTCCTTGCCTTAGGATCTTGCTAACTTCAACCCCAAGAGCCCCAGGACAGCTGGCTTCCCAGGCTGTGCTTATCCTCATTTTGACCATCTTTAACGCCTACAGCCTGCCGTCCTGCTGGAAGACAAAGAAGAGGTGCATACGGGACATGCTGCAACCTCACTGCCATCTTATTATTGGAGACAGGTTTTGTCCCTAGGAGCCATCCATGCGGGGCCCTTATCAGCACACGCACCTCCAGCTGACGAACTTGTGGCGGGGCCTTATCGGGGTGCAGGCCACAGGGCTTGTCACAAAGACCAGCTTTGCCAATATTTACCCAGCTTTACTGCACTTGGTCACAGCCAGGGTTATCAGTACAAACCATGCTTTTAGCCCTTGCTGTTGCTTCATTCAGCCCTGTAATACGCATATGTTATACTTTGATCGGAACAGTTTGTCTTTCTGCTTCTTCACCTGCACGCCTGCCTTCTGTGTGTGGCGCCGGGACCAGTGCTTCACCACAGGCCATCCCTGTGGCTGTGAAAAGGTTTGTTTGGTTTGGTTAGGTCTTGGGGACCCCAACAGAAAGAGGCAGATCTCCAAAGCAGCCAGTCAGGGCTGTGCTGAGCACACAGTTCTGTACTCGGATGTGGTTTGTCTCCTGCCCAGAGCACCCAGCATGGCAGAAACAATGCAGCCTATCCCTGGGTGTCCCTGTCCCACTCAGCACAAGGGATTTTAGAACACTGCACCAGATGTCTCATTGGCATTGCTGGAGCTGGAGCTTCACAAAGCGAGCAGCTCCCTGTGACGGTGCTGGGTGAGACACCGTCACTTCTGTAGCTCAGGCCCGGCAGTGTTCTGTCACCATGCTGACACAGCATGCATGGCATGAACACCAGCCTCCTCCATAAATCTCCTGGTGAGACAGGAAAGTTGCAGCTATCCTGCAGCAGGATCACAGGACTCACAAGGAGGCCTTTGTGTGCAGACTTTTTCCCATGCTCATGTCACAGCCCTCTCTCAGCAGATCGGCAGATAATGCTGGAGCCAACCATCATTTCTCTGTCTGCTGAGGCTCAGCCTTCCCCTAATAACAAACCAAGGCTCCAGCATGCTTCCTGTCACTGAGGCAGAGATCTCGGGGTCTAAGGCAGCAGCAGCAGCATGCACGTCAGCTACACCTACTCTAAAATTCATCTTCCACCGCTTTGGTGTGTTCTCTCTTATTTTCTGCCAGACTAATAGCAACAAGGGCATTATTGGCCTAGTAAAGTGCACGCACATGACTCATACTATGAGATCTATGTAGTTGTTACTTTAAAAGTGTGGGAAAAATGAGAAATGTCATCGAGGCTAGAAGAAACATGAAGAAAAATAGAGGCAGCAGAGCCCCACTGCAGGAAAGAATTACTTCTGGACTTGTTTCCCACATCCAGCTTCAGGGATGGAGGTAGGAGAAGGCAAAGAGTCATTTACTACTTTACACTGGCATTTTGGACAACCTTACAGCAGTGCGGCTGCATTTTATGTCATCTCTGTGAAATGCTAGCAAACCTAAGACCTACTGTTGCACCACAGCAAAGGTTCCTGCGATGTGGTTTGCAGCGTATGACAATGTACATTTATGGTTGCAATTTCTTGAGAAGTAAATGAGCAGAAAGCCTCTCCAAGATCCCTATTTACAGAAGGTATCTATTCCTAGCAAGGCTGACAGGATCCAGCTTGTAATCTTACAGCAACACAAAAAAAAAGCCCTCTAATTGGTGGAGAAATTACTGGTCTCTGGAGCTGAGACACACTTTGTAACCTAAAAAGCAACAGTAAAATTACTGTGTTTAACAAGAAGTTCACAGCATGGGGCCAGGTTCTGTTACAAACGGACTATTTTTAAGATAAAGTACAAAAGCTTTGTTTCACAGTTGTCTTAACTCACCTGCGAGCTCTGCCACAAAAAAAGGAGACTATTCTGCCTCACTCTGTCTTCTGAGAGTGCTATACCCTGCACCTGTACAAGTGCAGACTTCTTAAAGTATTCCACTGAGCTGCTCTTCAGATAGGCCCTGTTCTCTGGGCAGGCTGCTGCAGCCACACGCGTACTAACCAAGTCAGAAGAGCAACGTGGGAAAGGAGCAGTGTTCTGACCACTCCACTCAACAGGCTGGGTAGATAGCTTAACTCAGTTCCATGTGTCAAACTGTGTGATTTACTCCTCTTCGAACTTTGGATTCATTTCAAAGTAAGACCTGACTTCTCCCTGGCCAATCAAAGAAGAACTCCTAAACAACACTGCTGGAACTTCTTTTGTTTTCTCCTTGTGATTTCCATGCCTTTCTGTCACAACAGTATTTCCAAGTCTTGTAAACAAAACATAATCTTTTGCTTTACTAGATCAAAGTTCCTTTCAGCTTCAGCTGGTTTTGTGTTTTCTGATCTCAGACAAAGCTAACAAACAGTAAGTTTCCTACACTCTTCCAGGAAGGCAAGGCTAAATAGAAGCTGCAGATCAACTTATTGGGCACACTGAACTCAAGGCAAACTCTCCAAAAAGCACTCCCCACACTGGAACCAGCAGCTAAAGGTTGAACTTGGCCAAGAGCAGATATCCTCCCTGAAGAGCTGACACTGAGGGACAGTTTTCAGCTGGGAAACAAACCTCACTGTTAACCTGCTCCCACCTCCAAACTGCGCTCCACTCAGGAGCTCCGTCCTCCCTCCTGCCATGTGACTGCTCTCTGGGCTTTGCCAGAGATCATCATGGACATCTCCATCTCATCAGCCAAGCTTCAGAAGCTCCAAATTCTCTCTGTTCCTTAGTTTTGGAGAAGTCTTCCCCCTTCTTAGCACAGCCTGGGGAGGGGCAGACAGAGGTTGCAGACACCCCTGCCCTCAGCTGCAGTCATTTAGTTAATATATAGAAACCACAACAGTTCTCTGAGCGGAGCGTGAAAGCACTGAACTGAGGAACAGAAGTGGTTCATACATCCTCAGCTGCTGAGTCACCTTTTCCAGGCAGCAAGCAAAGCTCAGAGGCCAGTTCTTATTTGAGCTCTGGCTGACAGATTGCAGGCAGATAGATAGTGAGAAAAAAAAAAAAAAAAAGACGACTTTCATTCCTTTGTAAAAACAGGCCCATTTTTCCTCCTTCCCCAAGAACAATCCAGCACTCCCCACCCTACATGGTTAGAGGGAAAGTTCTCAGGAGGATCAGAAGCAGAGGGAGCACACATAACAAGTGAAGAGACAATAACTTCTATTTGTGCTAATTAAATACGCTTTAGGAAAGGTTTAGGTGTCAGCCAGTACACCATTCAGCCACTATAAGGGTTATTTCAATGGGCAGTAGCCACGTAGCATACAGCTGAACAAAAGCCACACAGAGCACAGGACAGTGCAGGGTGGGCTGATGGGCATACATCTCCTACCAGAGACTTAATCACTGCCTACACAATAAATTTACATTACAAAAGGAATCTGAAGGTAGACGGTGAAGCAGAGATGCAGGTGCTCCCAGAAGCTCTTCCCAAGCTGGAAAGGACTAGCAAGATCCCAAAAGGATTCATGCATGAGTTAGAGCAGGTGGGAGATGCAATCTGCAGCACTGCTGGGGCTGGCGGAGCGCTGCACACAGCAACCAGTAACTTGCCTGCATTGCCCTTGGACAGGGAGAGCAGTAGCTTACAGCCAGCACAGCAAGGGGCAGAGGGATGTCAAGCAGGAAAGGAGATGGGGCCCACAGAGGAGGCTGGGACGAGGATTTTTCCAGCCAAATTTGGAGCAGGGTGACAAGTGCACAAGAGGACGTGAGCAGATGAATTTGCAGAACGTGCACTTAGCTGACTTTGTTCTTTTCCATCTGGTCTCTCACACTTTTCCCCTTAACTCATTTCTTAATTTGTGCTGCTAATGCAGTACTGTTTCAGAGCACATGGCTGGTTTTGGGTCACGCCTCGCCTCACAGTGAAACCCCCACGATAGCTTTGATCCGAGTGACTCTCACCCTTACCTCCTCCCTTCCTCCTGTTCTCTCACTTGGGCTGGTGTTGGCATTCAAGCCAGATAAGCTGAAAATTATTTCAGGGAAAACAACAACAACAACAAATAACTACAACAGCAACAAAAAAATCCAAACCAAGGCTAGAGCCAAGGACAAGCCCCTCTTTCATCTCTGAAGCATAGACTTATGTCCAACTAAACTGACAGCAGAAGCACAGCTTTGGGCTCTGATGCTCCGCACACAAGCATATTGGAAGTGCCTGCCATAACACTTCAGCTGTGCTCAGGGAAGTTTCTGCCAAGCTGAGGGAGAAAGACAATTCTCACACTCACCTCGCAAGAAGGTATGTAAACATAATTTAAGAAATGGTCCCATCTAACTCATCTTTCACAGAATCAACTGGGGTGTTTCTATTGTGAACATAATCCAGAATTTTGCAATTGTAGTTTGATTGCTTTCAAGCAATGATAATCCTTTGTAGATTGGCTTGCCAACCGAAGTCATCTCAGCATCATTCTGTTTGCCCCCAAATTCAGCCTAACCCCTTCTGCCTTAGTTACATCCCAGCCCCCTTGAGCAGGTAGTGCTGAAAGAACCTGGCTCCTATCTCAAGCCACTTCAAGTCAGATCCAGCTCAGTGGTACATAGCCAGTGAGCACAAGATGTTAGTAAAAAGGGAATGTTAACTGCAAAGTCGGGTTCCCTTGTTGGTCTCACACCAGCAGGTGTTAAAGGTACAAAGGTGTCCTGGGAAAAGAAGAAATGTGACCAAACTTGGTATTTTTGCACCATACTAAGCCAGTCAAACAACTTAGGAAAGGCCAAAGACTGTCACTAACAGCTTTTGTAACCTTCCCCTTTTCAGTTCTCCAGCCTCTTAAATTTATTCTTCAAAAATTCCTTGAACGTTTTCTACATGTTTCTGACAAACAAAACTGAAGAGGCAAACATAGGTGTGCTTGGCCACAGGAAGGTTGCCTAGAGAACAACTTTTTCCTGTCTACCATGCAATGCAGCCGTGCATACAATAAAGTAAATAAACTGTGAGTTAAGGCTATCACATACACGTATGGATATACCCACATGCCTTTGCATTTTTTTTCCAAGGCAAAATTGCCTGGAAATCTTTCTATTCCATTCAGTATCTGAATGTCCAGCTTTCTTCCCAAAGTTACATTAGCTGTTCTTTTACAAGCTGGCTTGAAGCCTATTATTTGCTCTTTATGTTTCCAACCACTCTTGGCTTCCTTAGGCTTTTTCCTCTGACTTAATTGGTATTTGTACTGCTCCTCCTAGCACTGACAAACTCCATCTGTAAATCAGAATGATTTTTAGATGTTTTTTAGATCATTATTGAAAATACCTAATCCCATCAGACCTGTTGCAGAATACCGCTGGAAGCACAGCTGTTGAATCATGATTTCCTTTGATAACTATTTCTGAGGTTTGTTGTTAACCAGGTTTTAATCCATTAGTTCATTCTTTCCTGGAGAATCACAAGGACACTTTTGTAATCAGAATAAATAAATAAATAAATCAGAAATGCATCTATGGCTGTGGAGGCAGCAATTTACTACTTGCAATCACATTTGCTGTTTCTGGAAAATAAAACAATTGCAAATAATTGGAAAACAGATCAGATAAAGAAGCACTTGCCTTCTTAGCTCTACACTCATCCACCCTGTGGCTACCAAATGCCGGACAGGAGGACTTCTTCCACTTCCCCTTCTGTGACCTGGTTCCCAACCATCCAGGAAGTCAGGCCTTAGGGATTCTCTTAACCTACAGCCCAGATTTATTGAACATTCACTTGATTTTTAAGGAAATTTTTTCCTAAAAAATTTGTAAGCCTCCAACCTCAATTGAGGAAATTCTGAAGAGAATGTTAATGGCAATAATATATATAAGACAAAATGGAGCCTGTTTTTTTCCAAATGAGAATCATGCTAGGCTTGTTTGATATCAATTTCCTAAGTCAGCTGGCTTTGTACAAAAAAAAGGACTTCAGAAAGCAAGGGTCTTGGAGCACTTTGGTACTTGCAAGACTACTTGGGAGTGCTTTCCTCTTTGTGAACAGATTTCCCAGCCATTGAGTTTCAAACCAAAGGGAACGCAATCCTGCTGTACCCTCTTGAAGGTGGGATTATCTCCATTCTAGGACACAGATTAATATCCTTGCTTGAAGGAACCACATGAACTTACAAGTTTGCTTCCATCTGGGATGAGCAATTTCCTGTCTGGTGCTTTAGTTCCTGTTATTTTTGCCAGCACTATCCTTTTCTACAATAACATTATTCCGAAAGCTATTCTGGGAATTTTCATACTCTATAACCAACCATTAAGACTTGGTCAGACAGGAAGCTTCTCCAACGACTTACCATTGATATTAAAATGAATTGATAACAGTTCCCTAGGATATTTGTTCAACAGTATCTTTCCCATTGTCAGTGATTTCACTGATGTTTGTTGGAAATTAGCATCACTGAGCATAGATATTCTAACCAATTGGTGCATTTAATCTCAAATTGTTATAAAACTTTATTCCCCCACAAATTTTAATCTAACAAAACAAGCTACTTAGTTATAATACTACATTAGATGTTCCTATATGCCAGAATTCATCCCCTTTCCAAATGTGGAAGAACGCTTAACCGAAACCACTGTGCTTTTCTTCCTGCATCATCTTTACAGTCTTACCCTTTCTACTTCCAAAATGAGTATGCAGTTGCTAGATATGCATTATTTTGTTTCTACAACACAGAACACTTCCTTTGAATTGTGCTGGTTCCTACTAACCTAATTTAGAGAAAGCGAAGATGTCAGGGAAAAATCTAATCTCCCACAATTCACAGCCAGTATGTGGTATCACGTGTCCTCCATTTCCTCTCTTCACTTTGTATTTACTTGTTTTAACTTCTGTTTGCTTTCTTCAGCGCCCCCAAAGAGCTAAGCCAAAGTTGTCCTCATTTTGTTTCTGGAGTGCTATTCAGTTCATGTTCGTTGAACCTGCAGCCATTATTGACATTCCTTTACACTCCTTCCCTCAGCTCTTTACACTGCCCCATGCTGCAACAATCATTGGTCCATAGAGAGCAGTCATCTGACAGCAGCGATTCTATAGTCATCATCTACATACAAGGACTGTTCTGAAAGCAAAGCCTCCTGTTTCATTACGTTGGCCCACCACATCAGAGGCGGATGTTGGTGATACGGTGGTAGAAGTTGAAACTTTCCACCAACATTCTGTTACACGTTGTTGCTGTGTGACAGGTGGCAGCAGAAGGGCAGTCTGACACAATGGTGTCTGACATGGAGATGGGTACAAAGTGAAGGTGTGGAACTGAATTCCTCCATGCAAAAAAAAATGGCACCCACTGACGTTCAGTGACCATTGCAGAACGTTTATGGAGGCCAAACAGTGGATGTGAGTGCAGTGAGGTGGTGTGAGGTGTGTTTCAGCAGTGGCGACAGACAGCAAGGTGAAAGACAGGCCATGTTCCAGATGGCTATGCAGACGTTTACTAGCCTGCCATGCACACTGTTGGTCATGGCTGGCAAAAATGCATTGCTAATAGTGGTGACTATGTTGCAAATTAGTGTTTTTTAGCTGAATGCCTGCTTTATCAAACAGTGCTATTGTGCTCTTTGTATCTGTTGTAGTTTCCATCGAAATAAATAGGAGGCATTATTTCTTGAACCATTTCCGTAGAACTCTGAAACAGAGTTACAACCTCTTGCTCAGTTCAGTACCTTCTATGCCAGATTCTACTAATTTTAGGAGATTGACTGAACTTCACTGCTGCCTGCATGAAATCAGTATCATATTTTCCCCAGACTGAAGGTCCCCACAACATTTGTTTACTTATTTATTGACTGTCACACTTTGTGCACAAGGACTTATTCATGCTGATCACTGATACAATCCGTTGCTCTGTAGCACCCCAAGGAGAATCTCTTCCTTGGCCATGCTAGCATACTGACCCACATTTCAGTGCAGAGCTGACTGCATCTGTATTAAACGTACAGGTTTCCTTCAGATGAGGAGTAGCGTTTTGAGCCTGTTATGGCCCCTATAGACAAAACAGGCAGAAAACAGGTCTACCTTCACTCCTGACAGACAAATTAATGAGCTAACCTCTCACTTCCACCAGCCTATGCTTTACAACCTGAAGTCCGTTAGACTGAGAAAACGCTCCTTCCACTCAAAAACCATTAACTGCATTCTGTGACATTCGAAACATGGAGAGGACCAGTTGGCCTTTTTATTTATTCTGAGAAAAACTGAATCATCTTTTGATTCCCTGCTGTAACACTGATGAGAGCCTCCTGGACAAGAAGCTACCAAAACAGTGCAAACTGTTGCCCCTAAGCATCTCGCTCAGCTCAGTGGCTAAGTTTCTGCCCAGATCCTTTCCCGTTTGCTACTTGCCTGCATGTCTGTGCTCCGGCTTTGTTTTAAAAGCCCCACACAAAGAGCCCCGTGCTGTCAGCAGTACAGAAAGACAGCCCGTGCTGCACAAGTTGCAGTAAATAGTGTAAGCCATCCAGATAGACAAAGCAGATTTTAAGCTAGAAAATGCTTCTGCCAAACGTTAAGTGCCACTAGCGCTGCCATGCTTCATGCTAAGCGCAGCAAAGCGGCTGACTGCAAAAGGCAAGCCCTGGGACAAGAGTTCAAATCAATAACTATGCAATAAGCATCTTCAGCTAACTGCTGCCTGGGGCTGCAGTAAGGCGAGAAGGCTTCTCGGAGGGGAATCCTCCTCTTCCTCCCTCTCCCCAGCCGCTTCTCGCTCTGAGCCCGAGCCCAGAGAGCCCCCGGCACAGCACGGCGATTCTCCCCACCTCAGAGCTAGCGCCTTCCACCACCTTTTGGCTCTTTCTGGCTTCCAGCGCCCTTCCCCGCGCCGCGGAGCTCGCTGCGAGCAGCGCCGGGTTGCACCAGGGAGCCCCCGCCGGCCCCGCCGCGTCTTCCCCCGCAGCGCCAGGAAGGGAATCCTCCGCACTGACGCGGAGCCAAACTTCTGCAAAGCGCAGGCACGCGCCGCTCGGCTGCTGCGCCGGGGGTCCCCCGCCCGCCCACGGCCAGCCCGGAGGACCCCGCGCTGCCTCCGGGGCAGGAGGGAGGGAAGGGAAGGAAAGCTGGCGCCGCAGCCCTCTCTCGGCTGGCAAACGTGCACGAGCTCCTCGGAACGTGCACAGCCTCCTCCAGCGCGATGCCGGCACGGAGCCGCCTGCCCCCCGCAGCGCCTCTTCCAGCGCCCACGGGGCGCTTCGTGCTTACCCTTTGGCTCGTCCATCGGTGCCGATGCTCGCTCCCTCCTCCCCGTCTCTCTCTCCCTCTTCCTTTCTAAGCCTCTACCGGCTTTGAGCCGCCTTAGTGAGAGGTGCTCAAGTGAAAATGGGCGCTACAGTGGTCCATAGCAGTGGGAGGGGTTAGTTTACACGGCTCAATCTCTCTGACTCGGAGGCTGATCTCCCGCTTTCCTCACAGCGGGGGTTACCTCGGAGCCACCCTGCTGCTGGTCGGAGGGTCCCGGTGGTGCCTACCTGAGGGGGCTGCGCTCTGAAGCAGGATCGCATCGCCGGCTCCGAGAGGGGGAGAGGTCATTTTGGCTGCCGAGAGAAAGCGTTTTGTCAGTTTTTCAGGTCATGGAGCACTGAGTAGATTTTGCTTCGTAGTAGTGAGGTGCACAGAGAGTACCGTACTGGGCTGAGAGACTCATCTTTGTGTGTGAGCTTGCAGGAAAAGGAGACTTGCAGTAGTTCCTAGTCACCTGCTGTGCCTGCCCCTCTGAATGAACTCACACCTCTGTGCATGCCCTGGGGAGCTTCAGGAAGAAGCCAGTTATCAGTCACCTGCTGGGAAGCTTCAAGGGACCCCCCCTCCCCGAACCTGCTGCCCACCTTCCTCCCAAATGAAAAACATGGGCTGGCACCAGATGGATCTCAGCAACCACTTTAGCCCCTCATGTTCAGGCCCTTTCCTGACAACCCATCTTGGGTCTGCAACCCCTGCCTCGTGCCTAACAGCCCCTCATGCCAAAGGGAGTTGCCATCTGCATCAGCTCCCAGCTGCCCCCGCATTTTCACTTCCTTCTCATGGAATGGCAGCTCCTCAGGGCTCTTCCTGTCCTTGTGTGTTTCCCTGCTGACCACTCAGAGGGTAAAGGCACCAGGGCACAGTCCACCACTACCACTGTGCCTGTACTGGCTCCTGCTCATCTGAGGCATCGCTTTGACCGACTCCTTCCTGCTCCCTGGCCGTGACACATGGACATGCTGCCCTGCCCACCACCAGCTTCTAGAGAACTTCTTCTAAGAGGAGAGACAGGAGGAGCTGAACCCTGCAGGCTGCTGCTGCGGCCTGGAGAGCCGCAGACGGGCACAGACCTTCACAGCCCCTCCAATCCTCCTGCCTTTGGGCAGCCTTCTGACCACAGGCCACAAGCTAGCAGTAAGGAACAGCAGGCTCTGTGCCAGTCATTTTCATTAAGAAAACAAAACAAGAGAAGAAAGCAGCCCTAGAGTCAGGCATTTGTGCTCAGATAAGTTTGCACCCAGTGTGAGGAGGAAGCTTGAAAAGAGAAATAAAAAAGAGGAAACCGAGAGATCAGGATGTAATTTCCACACATCTTAAGCAGGGGTTAAGTATAGCAAAGCAAGAGACAGTGCCACTCTTCTGTTCCTCTGTCATAAAACAAGTATCCTGTGCAATTCTGGAGAAACAAAACACACCTTAAATATCCATCTTCTTTCCAGCCACACTAAGAGCTTAGTCTCAATCAACTCTACAAGTGTATGTATCTAAAACACTGAATATCTTCATAGATGTCTCAAGTTTGCTGTATTAAAGATGAACTATGCTGCCTTTGGGACACAAAAGGAGTAAAAGTGAGCTCTGGGACACATTGGCTCAGTTTCCAGCAGGAAACAGAACCATCACTAACACTAGAATCCCATTTGGGGATGGGAGAACAACGCAACAATAGGAAAGAAATATCGGGGGCCTGGGAACAGATGTGCTGGCATTAGAAAGACAAGTAGCTTGTTTCTGCAGAAAGAACCGTTGTGAAAACATCTAAAATACTTCAGGCTATCCCATCACCACTCAAGAACAGCACTAAAGTCCTTGTGCTTGTTTGCTTAGCCCTGGAGTATGTATTTAGATGACAACGTCCAAATGTTTTAGGAAGAGAGGAATGGCAGCTTCAAGAAAAATTGTGTAAACATTGGCCTTAACAGAGTTTGGATGAACACCCCTCAGCTTTCCCAAGCTTCTAGTGTTGGTGTGCTGGTTCAGTTCAGCACCAGCAGCTAAAGCAGCAGCCCTAGGAAGGAACACAGCAGGTACACAGCCCTCCACCCCCAGTGTCCGTGCGTCAGACAGATAAGTAGTAAAGGTCTCCAGAAATGCAGGAATGCTTTAAATTGCTGGGACCAGAGGGAGCAGAATTCCTTACACAGGGAGGCCATTTTGAGTGATTCAGGTAGCTTCCATTTGGAAAGAAAGGCAGAGAAGAGGGACAGAAAGGCAGATGACCAAAAACACTTAATGTCCCAAAAGGTACATCCCTCCCTGCCCCCCTCCACCTTGAGACTTCTTGGCCCACACATCCCATGTTGCAATCACCCCAGACATGACAGTTTTTACAACACGTAGATCAATTCCTCCTCACATCTCCAGGTTCCTTGGCAATAGACAATGTCTGAATGCTTAATTTGGATACCCCAAACATCTCCTTTGTGAAGAGCAAATCTCTTGGATGACTTCTGAAGAGACAGACAAGCAAGCAACAAGCTCTATGATATCTGTCACTATCTGCACTCAAATTTATTTTAAAAAAAGGAGTTACTGGCAAAAGGAAAAAATATTTTTGTAATTTAAGTAAGAAGATAACATAACCTTCACCTCAGCACCTCAGTGTTAAGTCTATGAAACGCATTATCTATATGGATGATGTGTCTTTTACTTTAGTTCCTTGTCTTGGCTTAAATATATGTAATCATCTACTCAGAGGATATCACTGTGCTGTCACCTATACTCACAGATCCCATCACCCAGGACCTGTGTATCACCTCTAGGATAACACCTTTTCTACTGCATTTTTTTTCCTCCTACTGTTTAA
>PPHD01006246.1:0-24872 GCA_002909625.1 Bambusicola thoracicus
GTATGTAGGCAACCAAGAAAAAGCATCTTTTGCCCACCCTGCTGTTGTAATTCAAAATGTAATGTGCAGGCTCAGGCCCACGGAAAATAGATTGTAGAGGGGTCTTTGCACCACCACTGCTATAGAAAGTAATAATAATAATAGGGCTGCAGCATGCTTTTTTTTTTATGGGGACCTAATGACAGATTAAATGAATTCTATGAAAAAACAACCTGTTGTATCCCCGATAAAAGCATTTTCATATGATAATGACTAATATATTATTACCAGCACATTAACACTGAGTTCCTCTGAGTTTGTTTGCCCCCAGCTGAATTTCCTTTTATTTACTTTTACGACTATGGAACAAGAGGTCAAAATCCCACACCTATCATTGGGATTTCACTAATTACTTTTGCTATATGATGGAGCAAATAAAAGCCAAGAAGGCAGTGGGGCTCTGGTGATGCTGGGGCATCCCCCCCAGTGGATGCCATAGAATATCTGCACACAGCTTGGGATGTGCTTGGAAGTCCCACCATTGTGCTGATGGGTAAAGCCTAGGATGAGAGGTGGTGGTTTTAAGATGGACCAAGGGAGGTTCAGGTTGGATATTAGCAAAAATCTCTTCTCAGAAAGAGCGGTGATGCAGTGGCAAAGGCTGCTCAGGGAGGTGGGGGGGTTCACCATCCCTGGAGGTGTTCAAGAAGCATGGAGATGTGGCACTGAGGGATGTGGTCAGTGGGCACGGTGGAGGTGAGTTGGGGTTGGACTTGGTGATCTTAGAGGTTTTCCAACCTTAATGATTCCATGAAAATAGCAGCTCTGGAGCACAATCCCCTCCACTGCTAAACACTCACCGGTTTCAGGTACGCGACGTTGCTCTGACGAATGTCATTCAGCAGCTGATCTCGTGGTGTTATCTCGACGAGAGGAGGGGGCCTTCTCCTGGGGATCGGCTTCAGGGTCTTGATCACATCCTTGAGATTGGTTTTCTCAGCAGGCTCCACGTACTTGGGCACGGGGGCTTTGCGTTGGATCTTCTTCAGCTTGATCACCCTGAAGCTGGGCTCAGCCCCACGCGGCTGCTCAGGGGCTGCAGGCCGCATGCTTTCCTTCCCCTGTCCCTGAGGTGCTGAGGTGGGGATGGGTGGTTTGGGTGTTGGGGGAGCTTCCTGAGGCCTGGGCTGGGGCAGTGGCCCCCCCAGCATCTCCCACATCCCAGGTGGCAAGCCCAGTCCGTTCTCCAGCATGGTGATCAGCTCTCTCTGCTCTTTCATTTGCTGCTGCCTTTGCCCCTCCTGCCTCTTCTGCCTCTGCTTATCCAGGTTCCTGCTCAGCAGGTTGGTCACCACCATCCTGGGCCCCGGCAGCTCGAAGTGGTAGCCCATTTTCAGCAGGGTGTTGTTGGCCTTCAGCAGCCTGGCGATCTCCATCTCAGCCTGGTGGCCCAGCATGCTCCTCTGGTTGTGGAAGCGGAACTCCGTCAGCATCTCGTTGTACTGCAGGCACCTCATGATGGCCACAACACCCTTCCCAGAGATGAAGTTGGAGTCGATGTTGAGCGTGGTGATGCTCCTGTTCTCACGCAGCATGTTGGCCAGTGCAAACGCAACATTGTCATCAGCTCCCACGTTGGCCAAGCTGAATGTTTTTATGTTCTTATTCTTCTTCATCGCATTGACAAAGTCTATCAGCATTTCTTTGGGGATGTTCTCTATGTTGTTCAGGTTGAGCTCCTTCATCTCTGGATTGTTTTTTCGAACTTTCTCCAGGCTCTCTTCTAAGTTGGTTTGATTTCCTGACGGCCTGGCACTGAGCTTCATGAAGCTGGTATCCAGTGCTAACTTTTTGGGGATGTTCAATTTTGAGATTTTCTTTTCATTTTCATCTGGCTTTTCCGTGGTTTCCCCTGATTCCGTACCTGGTTGCTTGCTTGTTTGATCACCGTGATGGTTTTCATTAACACAAGTTTCCTTTGTTTCTGACTCACTCTCATCTTCCTCCTCTTCACCTTCCTCTTCTTCCTCCTCCTCGTCCTCTCCCTCCTCATTGCTTCCATCTCTGTTTATCTCCCCAGGCTGTGTTACTGCATGTGACACACTCTCATTTTTGTAGTGCCGCTCCTTCCCATCAGCCTCTGGCCCCCTCCTGCCGCCTGCATCTCCAGGGCCACCACCATCTCCCACCTCCTCTGCAGTCATTCTCTGCAGGAGACAGAAACAGCCAAACTAACATTAACCTTGTGCTAAAACAATGGGATGGCAGTATTTTCATACCTCTATGTCGGCTATAGAATAATAACATTTAAATGTGCCGTTGCCTGAAAGTCACAGTGTGCTGGATTGGTATGGAATGAAAGGACAGTTGCCCTGAAAGTGGCTGTAGGCAAATTTCTCATCTTTGTCCTTTAAGAACGTTGACCAATAAATCCTGGGTGGATTTAATGCTACATTAAGGTGGTCCTGAAACCCTTCTGGGGATTAAGGAACTCTGATCCTAATCTACTTCTAGATTTGGTGTAATTTTTATCATTTCCTTGTCAAGTACCACGAAACACTGTCAGCCCACAAGAAGTCTAGCTGTGTGCTCAGCCTAAGGGAGGGAGAAAGGACACACTGTGATAGCAGCAGGCTCAGCTGGCTCACAGACAACGAGGCCGTGTGCTGGTACCTGTGTTATGGAAACAGCCGTGAAAAAAAACCACAATAATAACTTGGTTTTATTCTGAGTCCAGGGGCAGGAAACTGGGCCTGTACACAGAGAGGCTGAGAGGCAGTGGTGCTTTTGGCATCAAAATACAGCCACCTGCAAGCTTCCCCCCGCCCCTCCTCTCCCCTCGTCACTCTCCTGGATGAGATTTTTAAGAATTTCCCCCCTTTCTGAGGGCAGTCCCAGCACTTTGAAGGTAGAGGGGCTTCTCTGGGCCAGAAGTGCCACAGCTGCCAATACAAATCCTCCAAAAACCAAGGATAACGACCCACAGGTTGGGTTGGCCCCATCCTGACAAATATCTGAGTGTAACCTTAACCTCTATTCAAACCACATGGATAGTACACCAAATTTAAGGACCGCATTGAAAAGGATGGGACCAGTTCATGGAGTTTGCTTGCCTGCTCGTTTATGTACGTTCACACCATAAAAATGGGCTGTAGGACTTTTCCCCCAGTATGACATTACATTCTACCAATGATTACATTAAACATACTCATTAAACTAAGTGCTCCATGGGAAAGCAATACGATCCCAATCAATGCGTAAAGCCAAACCGATGTCTTATATCCTCCAGATTGATTTTCTGAGAGTTTCTCAGTGGTTTGCTTTATTGAAGCAACATTAGGAGGTTATTTTGTTGAAAACCACATACAAAGATTTAGGAAAACATCTAAATATAAACTTTCATACCAGTCCAAGCTGGATCCTGACACTACTGAGACTTTTAAACCATTTAAACTCATAGTTTATGCCATACCAAAGAATGGAAGCAGGGATAGATTAAGGTATTACAGCTACAAAACGGATCCCAATGCAGACACACAGCATTGCAACTACAAAGCAGATCCCATAGCAGACACACAACAGACAGGTGTGAGTTTTTGCCGGTTACCTCAGAGGGCAGGAGGGTGACAGGAACTCTCTCATCCTCAAGCATGCGTCGGGACGCCTTTTGCCAGTACAGGTAGTCCACCAGGGAGCGGTGATCAAAGCTGCCTGTTGGGGGCTTCTCTGTCTGATCCCTCTGTATCATCCCTATGGGGAGCTCGGGGTCAGGGGCCATCACCTCCATCTCGCTCTGCAGCTCCTTCAGCTCCTCAGGGGAGAGATTGGCCAGGATTTCATCTTCATTGATGTCCTCGGGGGACACGTCTTCATCAGACGTTTGGCTGAGCTCAGACATGTTTGCTCGTTCCCTGTTTCCCCTGTTACTTTACAAAACTAAATAGAAAGATAAATCTGATATTTTCCCCCACTAGCAGTAGCTCATTTGGTTGAATCGACGACTTTGTGTTTTGGTCATGAGCGGCGGCAGCTCTCGGTCGCAGTGCAGCAGACGGGCAGCACCTCTAAGTCTATATTAAGCTGCACTTGGCTGGATAAAGAGAATTTATGGAGATGCTGCCATGCTCCATTTTCAGCAACGTGTCAGCTGTGCAAACCCTTCTGACATTTCAGTGCAGCTGGTGCGTCCCCCATTGAGATGCAGAGGAGATGGTTGTTTTCTAGGGGAATTTAGCATGACTTTCAGCGCATGGAGTGCCCCCAGCCCATGGGTGGGGTTGATGCTGCCTGTAAGGTGCCTGGGGGAGCTCTATGTGTATAGGAAATTATTTTTTTTCATAATTTCATGAGGTGTCTGAATCCATCACATCTCAGATGTCGGAAAACCAGGACTGAGGACAGCAGGGGGATTTCACTACCTTTAGTGAGGTCCAAAAACCTGAATATTGCAGGGGAAGCGGTGCAAGGTCACCTGCTATGTGACCTACAAGCTCTCCCAAGTGTCAGATCCTGGTAAGGCAAAGCACCTGAGATGGGAAGAGGCAGCCAGCGGTGAACACAAAACGCATGACAACCATTTGGGGACGCGTCCATCCCCTCTCCCAATAGTGAGGGTTCCCCAGCACATCACAGCCTGCCCAGGAGCAGTGCAATGCCCCACTATGTACACATCCTCACCAGCCTCTGCCATGGATGTTACTCATACTGTCACCAGACACTGGCTGAAAAATGCACCTCAGATTCATCATTTTCCTACTTTGAACTGCCATTTCAGGGGCCATCAAGTTAAGTCCTCTCCTTATGACTGTGAAAACATCTTTCATAGGAAAGAAGCCACAGGTGTGAAGCTGTGAAACCCAAGTCCCAGTGGGTTGGAGCCCAGTCCCAGTCATGTTGTACTGGAATCTGCCAGCAGAAAAACCACATCTGTGAGATGGGGCCTCATGTTGCTGAGTTCTGTAACAGGAACCATGGTGTCCAAAGCCCTATTAACCTCAATTAAAAAACCATAAACCACAGGTTGGTGCACCACTGTGGAGAATTCAAAAATTTGAGAATCCAATAAATGGTAAACGTAAAAATAAAAACAAACCAAGCCAAGTACATAGTGCTTCTGTTTGCCCCTTTGGTATTTCAGGGGCCATCCTTATTTTATATTATGCAGTAGCAAGCACAACAGCAGACCCACACATCAATCTATCTGCTCTAGCAGCTCTAACCCCACCAAGTGCTGTCCATAATAGAGTCCATAAATGGTTTCCTGATGTTATCAAATAAATCAATGCGCTCCAGTAGCCGGTATGTTATTCTCCCAAACGATGCTGTTTGGGTCACAGAAGCTGTCTATTGAGTGGTTACAAATCGCTTGCTAATTTCTTGACTGTAAATAAAGTCCATGGTCACCTTCTTGTATTTCCACGATCCGCAGCCAGGCCCATCTTGGGCCCTGGTCTTGCCAGATCTGCTGAGTTAAGTAGGGTCAGCCCATGAAGGCCTCCCGAGATGGAAAATAGGGATACTGAGAACACCGACAGGGATTTAAAAAGCAAGCTTTCTTCTAAGTAGAAATATATCATTTGTCAATACTGCCGTTAGGAAATACTACACCTCTGGGAGCGGTGCCTCCTCCATCGGGCACAGGGCAAAGGCTGCCCAGTGACACCTCTCCCAGTGGCACGGGTGCTAATCCCACAGATTTCCAAAGTGGGTATCACATTTTGCCTACTTTAGGTCTCCTCCATAAATTACACTGAGTACAGGATCCACTTCCTTTTCTAACACATTGCTTAGTGTTTTGATGTACTGGAAACAGCACATTAAGGCAACAGAAGACACCCTTTGGGCTGAAACCATTCTGAAGGCCAAATCTAGATGCTCTTTCCAAAGCAAAACCCAACTCCTCTTCCCAGTAACACTTTGCAGGCATTCCCATGAGAGCTGTCCAAAATCCTCCCTAATGCCATCACAGTGGATGAAAGAGGAAAGCCACTTCCAATGGTGGCACTCATCATTTCATGCCAATTTGACACTTGCTTGGGATTCCCAGCACTAATGAGCTGCTGCACGAGTTGTAGGGATGTAAGATGAGTTAAATAAAAGGAATGAACTCTTACTGTGTTGATAGGAAAAAGAAAAAAGAAGCCTGCACTTTCAATGAACAATTCGTACTTCTCGTTTACTGTTCCTAAAGCAAGTAGTTACATGTGGATTGGTTCATGCATGAAACTCAGCAGGCTCCAGTGCAGGACGGTTGGTTCTACATCAATAGCTTTTCTCTTTTGTGCATGTTCTTCGAAGGTTCCAGCCTATCTGTCTCGAAAGCAAAAGGGTTGATGAGTTTTTAACTGTCAAGTGGGGTTGACTTCTGTGCCATGACTTGCCACTAAGCAGGCCGTCAAGCCGTGCTTCAAGTGCCTCAAATTTATTCTGTATTTAAGGTAATCGATGGCACACACGCTGATGCCAAATACTTGAAAGGAATTTCTATAATGCTGGCTGTCATTTTTTCGCTAATAAAAGCCACATATTTATTTCCCTTTGCTACTGATCCATGCCATTTCCCAGTGCCAAGGCATTAAGTGGAAACCAGTCAGAGAATGTGCCTGTGTAACATAACCATGCATTGCTTTTAAGAAACACATAAGCTCGATGGGGCAGTCTAAAATTGACCAACAGAGGCATACACCAAGAATGTGCAGCAATCCCTGTAACGCAATATGGGGATTATAACGGGTCAGATGATGGGGACCCGAACAATAACAACCGCTGAGTAACGAGAGCGATCGTGGAGAGAAACCCTGTGGGAAAGTCACCAGGGAGAAAAAAACACCCCACACACCTCCAAGCGGTTGCAGATATATGATCAGATTGAGTTTGCAGCTTAAATACGGCAGCGATGTCTGGCTTTTGAGGCATGTGCCCTAGCTGCTTGAGGGGGAGCTGTGAAATGCAGCTCTGGGGCAAAGCAGGGGGACAGGGACCTGATGTGGAGAGGCTTGGTTGCCACAATCTATCCCAATACATAACTGGAAAGATTTATTATGTATTTATTTTGCATACACCACTTTCAGATAAGGCTGAAAGCAGCCGAACAAAGTCCTCGCTGTGCCATAGGACAGCACCAGTGCCATCGTTCATGATCCTTATTGCAGGAAACGAAAATGAGATCGTGAGCAGAGGGGAGGGGAGTACAGGGGGAGTCGGACCATGCCAGGAAATAAAAAGGACAAATTTCAGCACCAAGCAGGGCCCCAGCACCCCACAGCGATACCTGCAAGGCGAGGAAGTGCCATCACATCCAACACCAGCTCACACTGCGGATGATGAAATCATCAGTTGCCGCTTCCTGAACCACTTCAGCTCTTTGAAACCATTTGACAATAACCTGCCCAATCCCCATGGGCAGCAAGCAGAGGTCCATGCCAGTGGTTGGTCCCAAGCAGCTGATGTGCTCTGCGCCACCAGCAATGCTATCACATCTCACATCCCCTCCACATTAGTGTGGCAGAGCCTCAAGAGCAACAAAAGCTCCACCCTACAACAAGCAGATAAAATTAAGCTTTACAATATCTTCTGCCTTCTTTGCCAAATGTATAATTCACCTCCAACCAGTGCACGTCAGTGCTATCTGATCAAAACCGTGATAAGAAAGCACAAAGGGCTCTTGGAGAAGTAACACCATTGCCGTAACCTTTCAAATGAGCGATCTCCTCTCCAAGCTGAACTGCTGAATTCAACACAAACCAGACAATGAAAAGAATCAACGAGCCAGCAGATCAGATATCAGAACCTGGAGTCCTTCTGGGTAGCAATGTCACCCTTTGCTTCAAACACAGGGGTGTATCTGGATTTCATGGCAAACAAACCTATCACAGCCTCCTGCTCTGTATCACCCTGCCACCAAAACGTGCCCAGGGGAAATGCTGCTGGGGCTACGTGATGGGTTCTGCACATGTCCTGCCCTAACCTCTGGCCAGGAACAGGTGGGAGGCTGCTTCTTGAGTTACTCCAGCTGAGCCCCTGCTGGCTGCAAACTCTTCTCTGCCTGCAACTCGTTGATGGCACCCCAACCATGAACTAGAAACTGAGACTTGTGCGTGCTACTGAGCCCTGGGAGAGGGTACACATCTCTCAGAAGTCAAGGGCTCGCTGAGGGATATATGGTGACATAGATAACGAAGCTGGATGGAGGGCAAGGAGCTTCTCCTTGGCTAAGGTTTCATCACTCTTTGACAAGGACCCTACTGCCTTGCTACCAGCACCAACCACTGCTTACACCATCCCTTCTTCCAAGCAGGGAATGTCACACCAGCTTTACTTTTGGCACTGGGGCTTGGAGATAATGGCTTCTAATGACAAATCCTGCCCTGGGACATGACCCATATGGTCCCAAATCCGCAGCCAACAGCTGAAAAGTGAGGGTCTGGCAGGAGCAGTGCACCAGGATGTCACCACCTGCACCCACTGATGTCACAATACCGTCTGGAGATGTGAAGAGTGGTTTTGGGAAGCTCAGCTGTGCCTGAAAACACAAGATGGAAGCCGGGCATAGCCCATTCCACACCCTGGCTGCATGCACTGTGCCAGGATGAAGCCCATCATCCCACTGCTTGGTGGAACAGGCAACACTTATATCTGCACTTACACCACTTAGACTGAAGCAGACATTAAACTGTTTCCAATGAAAGCTGCATGAAGTGGAACAAGTTGGGCTGCACCCAGATTAGAGCCCCTGCCCTGTGCCAGCACCGCAGCACCATGAACGAGCATGCAGAACTGTTTATGCCTTTGCACATTTGCAGAGGAAAACAAGAACAACGGGGAAAAAAAAGTCTTACCTCAAACAGCTGCAGTGAGTGCCCCAAACAATCTGAGAGCCACTCCGGGAAATTGCTGTTTGCAGCGAGATAAGGACATCCCTTAGGACGTGGAGTTCCCCCCCAGCACAGAACGAACCCGAAACCACCACGGTGTCCGCGAACGCTTCACCTCTGTGTGTCACGCTGTTGGTGCCCTGGCTTTGCTCCGGATGGCAGCAAACACCGATTCCTGAGGACCTCGGAGCTGGGAAGGCTCCTCTCCGCAGCAGCGCCGGCTGGTCGCTAGGTGTCCCTGCTCACCCTGCCGTCGAGTTTCACCAGCTGAGGCAGCGCGTCAAACAAAGCTCGGGTCGTTTGAATTCCGCATTTGAACAAATACGGTAACAGTTATAATCACATCATCGTTACCTTTTAATGCGCTGTACGGACCTGGTGCTACAACAGCCGTACGCCTAAGCAGCACGGCAGAGCTCAGCAGGCTGGGAAGGCTGCTAGCCCAAAGGAGTGCAGGCAGCACAACCCAGCTGCCTGCTGGCCAAAAAGACCTGCGCCCTCCAGCCTGTCCACCGCAATGGGTTCCGTTGCTGAAATCCAGCCCTGGAGGTTTCATGCGCTATGGACGGTGGATGGACTCCACTTGAAGCCACCTGCAATTCCCACGTTCTCAACACACCCATCCCAAGTCACCCCAAACCATCCCGATCTCAGCCAAACAACAGCAGCAGCCAGGTGCCAGTCCTGTGCCACCATGGGTACGTCGGGCAAAGCACAGCTCTGAGCAGGAAGGGAAAAGCCCACACAAAATTCAATGGCTACAGCATTGAAATAAAGGAACGTAAACAATGCTTGAAACGGGGAGCAGATCTTGTCACACAACACATTTCCTTTTTTAAATGAAAACCCTTTGTGAGCGCTGATGAACTGCCAGAATGCAGGGACAGCATTTGTTCTGCACGGGGCAATGGACCCCAAGCCATGCAGCTGCCTGCTGCAAGCACAGCCTCAGTGAGCAAAGTTTGCCAACAGAAAAGGCTCCAGAACTACCCAGAGAAATGGAACAATAGGGCAACATGGGGTATCAGAGCAGGCTGAGCCACTCTTGTACTCCCAAACCTGGATATAGCACACACTGCACTCTCCCAGGCACTCAAGCAGAGACACCTCAAAGAGAAACAGGAGGTTTTCGGTAGCACACTTTGCAGTTTATTGACCTATACAAAATAATAGGTCTAGAAATCCGTAAGTAGTAAAAGAATAAGCAAAAAAGAGCTTTCGCGTTTCTAGAAGGCTATACAAATATGTAAAACCAAGGAAATAAGTTATTTGTTATTTTGTTGGGCATTCTTTTGCTCGTTTAATTCCCAATGGCGACTCTAATACAAACGACTAAGTACCAGCTTAACAAGTGTGTCCTTCTGTATATATTACATGCTCTGGGATATTGGTAAAAAACGTCAAAAAAGTGTATCAGAAACCTTTCTATTCACAATATGAACAGGGAGTTACCAATCCTTTGTATAAAAGAAAGAAGAGCACCATCGTATGGGATCCTGAAGCGCACACAGCTGAGACGCAAGAGAGGTTTTACAGTGTGCAGATGAGTCGTCAGTCACACAAGTGAACCCATGCTAACTTGTTCCTACAGGTGGATGATATGAGGTAGGTTTATCCCTCTCTCAGACCAAGACTGCACTTTTCCTAGACACGTGGTGTTGTTAAAACGCTGTTCTGTCACTTGGTGACTCCGCAGCACAGCGGGCAGTGCAGGTGAGCGCGGTGCAATGCTAATGCCCCTCGTTGTAAGGCACCCACTGGGCTGGCTGTGTTCGCATCCACCCTACAATACTGGCCTTTAGGTCACGTTGTTCCTGTGCCAGGCGGAGCTCCCCATTTCCATCCTCGATTTGCTATGGCAGAGCAATGCGGAACTGCCACCCAGGAACGATGGGGTCCGCCTGCCCCCAGACAGTGAGGTTGTACCACGGAGAGGTCAGGCAGTGAGGTTGTTTGTGACACTTCATCACGGAGAAGAGCAGACTCCTCCTCTTCCCAAACCCACAACCCGGAGTTCTAGGTGACATGTTGTGACAGCTAATTCTTTTCTTCCCAGAACTCCTTTGTGGTGCGCTAACAATCACTCTTAACAACACCCCAAAAACAGATAAATTCATTCAAACCTCCGTAACAACAACAACAACAAAAATCCAGCCTTCCTTCAAGTAATGTTCCAATACTGATCAAATCACCCTTTGCCTCACTCACACACACAGAATCAATCCTTCATCAGCTTATGAAAGTCCTTCCAGGTCCTCACAAGCCACGGCGGAAGAAATTCCCATTTGTTCTTCTTCCAGACATCAGAATTGTGCTCCTCGAATTCCTGCCTTTTCCATAAGTTTCCTTTTCACATTAATTTTTTCTGAGGTTTGCTTTCAACACCTTCCAACCTTTCCACAGAAGTGCTCGCTGAACATAAATACTCCAACCAAGTGCTGCATTTCATCATCGATTCAGTTGTGGCTTGCCCTTGCTCGTGGAGGCGATGTGGATCCAGAAACAAACGCCATTCTTGGTAAGACTTTGTCATTTTGCTACAATCCCTCTGAATGCTGAGTTTTGACGTTCCCGGCGACATCGGTCTGGAAGGTGCACCCAAGATCTCCTTCGGAGTAACAGCATTTTGTGCAAGGCACGCAAGGGTACGAATGCGGGGCTGTGGGTGGTCTACACGAGCGTCCCAGGCTTGGAATCCTCATGCCAGAACAACCTCTGCTCATTGCTGTGCAAGTCTTCCTCCAGCTGGTTCTCCTCATCGCCGCCCAGCTGGCTTGGCTCCAGGTACACTCTGTAAGAGATAGGGCACCAGGGATAAGCAGGAGCTCCCATCCTCCCCAGAGCCCCAGGCACCCACCGCCTCGGTGCAATGGGCACGAGCACATGGTGGCCCCATAGGCTGGAAGGAGCTGTGGATGCTGCGAGTGCACCCTGGCAACGTTTGGATCCAAATGCAAACCCCAGGCTTTGTGCTAGTTGTGTGCAATAGGATCGCTGCTGCTCAAAGTTGTCGGGAGTATGGAATATATTGATTGCTTGGTTGCCATAATCACGTTGAAATAGAAAACCCCACAGATTAATGATTGGCCAATGATTCAGAATGTGGAAAATAGATAGAAAAAAACACTCAGGAAAAGCTGCCAAAATACACAGATCTCAAAGCTCAATTAGAGAAAGTTAAGTAATTAGTACCAACAGCACTCTTAAACACTACTGTTATAGATCTCTTAAATCACTGCAGTAAAACCAACAAGGCATTCAGCTTAGCAACAGGGATCCAGCAGAAGCCTTTGCGTCTTTCCTTATACTTTAGCTTCTTCCTAAACAAACAAACAAGGTGGTCCTTTCCTGCGAGGCACCCTGACACAAGCACAAACCACAACCCCTGGTGCCAGGCACACGCATGCACAGTACTTACACTACAGCTGGCTGTGCTTAGCATGGGGGCACTGAGACATGGCAGCATCTGTGCCGCTTCTGGGACAGGCAGCTGCTGTTCTCCCCGGTGACGGCTGGCGTGCAAGCACCAGGGCAGAGCGAAACCGCAAAGCAGGAGCAGCAAGAGTCCTGCATGCATTTCTGCAACACCCCGGCGGGATCCTGGGCTCCTTGCAGTCCTCAGGAAAGCCCCTGCACCCAGGGAGGCTGCAAGCAGCAGCAGCAAGTCGTGCTGAGGTCGGTGGCTGAGCTCTGCCAAGCAAGAGGCGCTTGGTTTATTAATGGGCTGAGCGATGGTGGTGTTGCCTTGGAACAGCAGCACGCAGGTGTGTGGCTGAAGGGAGGTGAGAAGGGTGCTCTGCCCAGCTCCACTGCTGCCCTGATGGGAGCATGAGGTTTTGGTTGCATCAGCTGGGAAGCTCATCCATCCCCATGCCTGATCCCCCTTCCCTGAAGGCTGCTGGAACAGTTAGGCTGATCTAAGCCAACAAGAAGTCACCCTCTTAAAGGCAATTCTATAACCACTCCTCATCCCAGCCCTCTGAAACCAAGCTGCTGGCTTCAGATGTTTTAGTAGCCTATAAAGTGCAGGAGGGGCAGAAAATCTCAACCTTTTACTCACCTGCTCTGCAAAGGAAGGTTGCCATAAGCATTTCCATAACAGCTGGCAAAAGAGGAATGAGATAACGTATCATAATCTGAAAGCCCCAGTGCAAGTGGGTTCCGCCAGTTCCCAGCAGTGTTTGCAGAAGATGCTGGAATTAAAAATAAGAAATGGTACATCCATTTAGATCTTTCTGCAGCCCAAGGAGATGAGAGAAATTACACAGTACTCATTACGGATCTCTATGGGTTTTTGTGGGACACAAACAAAATACTGTCTATCTACAAGCTCCATGGGGAGCAAAACAGTGTGTGGGCAGTATTCCAAGTGAGGGAATGTCTCTTTAATAAGGACTGTGGTGCTGACTGCACTGTGTTTTGGACAGTGTCACAGCAACTGAATGTGTATGGCATACAGGTGGGTGCACTGCTTCTACTTGGTAGACATTCCTGCTTGAAACATGTGGCTCTCTGTGCTTCTTTAGGTTACTGTGCTTACAAAGAGTAAAAGTTTTACCCAGAGAAGGCAACAAGCAGGTAATATTCTCCCCAACCACAGAATAAAAGGAACAAAAATCCTGTTGAGTTCCTTATCTGCCCTTCAGCCTTGCTTATATCATTCATTACAGGGGATGAATTTGATGAACAGAAGGGATGTAAAGAATACTTAGCACCGAACCAATGAGACATTACCCGAAGAGAAGGACGACACCCGACTGCTGGGAGAGCACGGCACCTGCAGACCAGCAAAGCCCAAACTCCTTTGAGACCCTCTGTCAGACTCAAAGCCTGCCTGCAGGCAATGACCCTGTTCCTTTAGACTGGAGGCACGCTGGTACCAACCACGGAGATGCTCTGCTACTAAGGCCTTGTGAATGTTTTTGGTTATGTGCTCCGTTTTAGCAACTTGCTTCCTTGGAAGCCGTAGGGTTGCGTATGGGTTGTGCGGTACTCTGTCCACTTCGTCCTCATTGTAAGACCTGAATTCCCTGTAACGGTCGTATCCGTAATGCGCCGATGAGCGATACGAAGGATTGACACTGTACTGTCCCTCCGTATCGCTCTCATAAACGTATCCTCCATTGTAATACACATCAGATTCGGTGTACGGGGAATATCCAGAAATATAGTAGCTGGAGGAAGGCTGCTCCTGGCTTTTGTGGTAGACACCATTCCGGATATCCTTCTGGGCAAGATTTGGCATACTTCCTGAACCCGCAGCAGAAATGTGCTGTTTCTTTGACCGTCTTCGACCCCTGGTCCTGTTGTCAAGCGTCTGAGTAGTGTAATATGGTTTGGGTGTAGGTGTCACGCAGTAATATTCGGTGCTCGACTGGCTGGTGTAGGATGACCCATCATCGAGGATCTCAGTGCTGCTGCTTCTCTGGGACTTTGTGAGGGAGAAGGCCGTCTTCTCAGCAGGAACCTCAGACAGTAGGTGAGTCTGGGACTCCAGGCTGCCGCTGCGCTGCCTGCAGTGGTGTGGGGAAACATCTGGCCTGGAACAATACAGATGTAGGTTGGTTAAATGTAGTCACACGCAGGCAGAGAGCTGGAGAGAGCACACGTGGACAAACCAGGCATGCTTCCTCCCCAACCAAAGCAAACCAGCATTTCCTCTTTACATAGAATTCAGCTTGGTTGAATTTTCCATTTGCTGCAGCAGTAGGAGATTTTTCAGATAAAAGTTATGGTGAGCAAGGTAACCTACGAGAGTGACAGATGCAGCAGAGCTCACAGCCTCTCATTCTGCAGTGACTTACAGGAGGGAGCTCACAGGCAAAGCATGTCACATGTAGATAGAGTATGCAATACGTAGCCAAGCAGTTAGTGACGATGGGAGCATAGGAAGGTGGGTTTCCTACAGCTGTGCATCCCACAGCTGTGTTACCTCAGCTAAATAAACCATGAGGTCTTTACCAGCTTTTAATATTCATAGCATCTCTCCTTCTCACAGTAAGGGCAGTAATTTGGATCTCTCTCCTCCATTGGGTGTCATACTTTTCAGGAGGCTCAGAGGACATGAATCCACAGATGATATCTGTAAGCACGCACACAGCTTCCATCTCACCCCAATTTTGCAGGCAGACTCCCACTTGTGCAGCAGTGCATGCTGCTATTTCTGCTGCTGCCCAGTGTTTACGCTCATGTAAATGCTCTCACGTGCACGTCACAAAGTTGGTGCAGCACTGTGCCAGCAGATGGTGGCTGATAGCAACCCAGTGCCCCAAATATCCAGATGAGACATTCAGACAGCCCTGCCCCTTACTGTAAGTGGCTGCTACTGTAGGCATTGCGTGTGAGCACGGGTGTTGTAGGCATGCTTCTTCCTCCATGGGATGGGGCCGCTCGTTCCAGGGTGCGGTAAGGACTGCTGTGAGTGGAAAGTGGGTCCCTGCAGTGAAGAATGCAGAGTTCCAGTTAGGTTAAACACAATGCAAGTCACACAGACTGAGACTACGTGCACTCTGTCTTAAAGGGAAGGGAGAAGAATAATCTGAAGGCTTCGTAAAAGACACAGTCCAAGAAGCAATGAGATGAGTGGGAATCCTTATACTGAGAACAACCAGCACCAGATCACACCCACACAGCACAATCCCACAACTGAGCTGCTGCTCCCATGTGCTCCATGGAGCTGTTCCCCCAGCACACAACTGCCCAAATCCTATAAATCCATATGGGAACCTGAGCCACTCTCTGCAGCTGGCACTGATGGTGGCACGTGGCTTACATCCCAGTAATTCTCCTATTTTTAGACAAACCGCTTCTCAAATCTCAGGTGAATTCTGTGTGTTGTAACAATGTACCTGCTGAAATACTGATAGGATCAGGAGGGATGGGTATGGTTTGGTGTTATCTGAAGCAATTACAGTCACCAGGAAAAAGACAAGTTGTTTAATACTGGAAACAAACCACAAAAATAGAGACAGAGAGTGAAAGTAATGGTGGGCAATTCCTTAAGCACAACCCTTCCCACTGCATTTCTCACCTGACTCACAAAGACAACACTCCCCTGCAGTTTCCCAGACCCTGATGACTACATGTACACACGTAAATTACTAAGCAGCAACTTTAATGCTTATCACCAAACTCTCAAACCACAAGAGAATCGTGGAAGCAGCAGCAGCTCTGAGAGTCCATAATAACAAATCTTTGACACAGACAGGACCGAGCTCTCGTGCAGAGAGCAGAGCTGAGATGTGCAGTACCTGGAATGTCTTGATTCCAAGAGCTGCTCGTTCATGGATGACTTTCTGAGATGAACTCTCTCCAGCCCGAGAGACTTCGGTGGAAGCAGCCTTGGGGACAGCTGTGCAGAGCTGGTTCGTTGTGCTGGCACACTGAGGGATTCACTGCCTGTTGGAAAGGAATATGTGTTTAGTTAAGCAAAATCCATGCAATTTTTGCCCTACATGGAAATTCGCAGCCACTGAGCAGAAACTTTGTGCCATGGAGATGAGGGCAGGAGCTGTGACACCAGAAGGCTGCAGCACGGCTGCCTGCACCATGCTTTCCAGGCAGGATATTGTGGAGGCTCATGCAGGTCTGATGGCTGCTGAGGTTCCTGCTCAGCGCTGTGCAGGACCATCAAGTGGGAGTTCCTTGGGCAAGTGCCTGTTCTGCAGCTCTGTCCCTCCCAGAGCAGAGCTGGCACGCTCAGCTGCACCAAAGCCAGTTCCTCTCCCTCACCATTCAGCACTTCACTTGAAAACGATATTTTAAGGATTAGTTTAACTACAACCTGAAAAGGACTGACTTCAAAAGCGACTGAATGAGCACTGACAGACAAATTTGGCTGAAGGCAGTTGGGAAGATGTTGGCTCGATCCTTGCTCTCACTCTGCTTAAGGGAAAATCCGGCAAAATCCCATTAGAGCCAAAAGGAAACTACAGCTAACACAGGTAAATGTAGGACAAGTATCACAGAGAACACGTTCCCAAACTGAAACCTCAGCCCTACTTCTGCAAGCAGGAATCAGGTGCAACTCCTTTTTATAGTGCCAGATGGGTTGTACGAGTCTAAAACTGGGACAAGCGAGATCAGAATCAGGCCCAAACTGAAAAGTGAGTAATAATTTAGATAATGTTTGTCCCCGGATGATGATTATCCGGCAAAGGGAGAGGCAAGCCAAGTCCTTTCCACCTTGTGGAACAGGGTGTGAATGTGTGTCTGTGGGTGTGTGCGTGAAATGAGTAAGCTGAGCAAACACCAAACCCATGCAAGATGCAGCTCAGTAGGTAACACTGAAACGTAAACAGATCGTTGCTGTCTCTGTCTCTTCCACTTATAGTGAGCTTTAGTAGCAGCGAGGACAGAAGGGCTGGGCAATTCCTCCCAGCTCCCACCTCCTCCAGCCACTCACCTGCCTCCAGTCAGGCCCCAGGGACAAAGCATCTGTTGGAAATTCACAGCAGCTGATCACAGTACAACCAGATGCCTTCTCTGAAGATGACTCAAATCAGCCCACAGAGCAGAACCCTTCAATAAGTAACTCATTATGAACACCGACTCCTGACTAAGCTCTTTTTTCCTTCACTGCAGTTTGTCATTGGAAGACAATAAAATAGCAGCCTAAAGGGTGTTAAGTCAATGAGTATCTCCATACACGCAGAAGGAAGAAAAGGATAATCAACGTACCGTCATCATAGGTTGTTGTATCAGAGAGAGAGCTGCTCTCAGATGGGATTATATCATCTGTGAATGAAAACAAGCACTTTAAGAACACTCAACATTAATTTCAGAATATCACACGGAGTTTATTTTCTAAAGCTCCAGAGCCAGTTGATACCCATCATGCTGCAACCAAACCATATCAGACTTCAGCAGCAGCCCAAAGACAGCCCTGCTTCTCTTTCCTCTCAGGACCTATTTGTTTCCACTGCAGATCTGCAAACTACCTACATCATTATCAAAGCGGATTTTTTCAGCTGTGGTGGGAATCAGGCCAAGATTCAGAAAGGTGTTTTCCATTCAACTTGTAAGAGATCTCACAGGGTGTTCTGCTGCTTCTATAGGAGGCAGGAGCTTCCTATACAGACATGTAGATCTTGGCTGTTAGCATCTAATCTCCTCGGGTACACCTGAAATCCCACCAGGTAGGTCCTGAAAACCTTTTGAAACTTGACATTACGTTAATTTGTGTGCAAATTCTGCTTCAATTCAATTAATATGAACTCAGGAAATTTTTGCTGATTTCAATCACATGCAGGAACTCTGAATTCAAATACCAAACCTGTCCAATTCCCTGTAAAAGGGGAAGAAACTCTCTGAGGGTACAAATGAAGTGAAGGAAAGGGAGAGGAGAATGTGGAGAGCAGGAGACAGCCCTGTGTGTCCTTTGCCTCCCATCCCTGGGGGCCTGGGGTGGAAACAGCTATGGTATGATTCAATAAATCAGTGTTAACATTCAGTGCGTCACTTCCAAGCCAGTCCCAAACTTTACAGCTGCAAGAGACATCACTGCTGAGCTTCATGCAACCCTGCACCTTGAGCCCAGGAAAACAGCAGTGATAGCAAAAAGGTTGCATAGAGAGCTGCTTCTGGTGGAGTAAATGCACTGTGCTGCAGGAGTTGGGAGCTGGAAAGGAATACAGCTAACCTACTGCTGGAGCAATGCCTGCTGCTCTCACCTGCAGAGAGGCAGAGCCTCAGAGGAACCCAGTCCCTTCTGTGCTCTCCTTCTCAGATGGCAAACAAGGATGCCACGCATCAGATATTGCAAAACAATGGGATAAATGGTGCTTGTTTAAGGACCAAGGGGTTGCATGTCCAACTCTGAAGTTCCTTGTTTGCATGATGGCAGAGAAAGCTCCATGCAATGAACAGCAGTAGGTATGCCTGGATGCTCTCTGCGTTCCTACTGGCCTTCAGCAGCTTACTCTGCTATTACTGCACATCATCAGCACCAGGTAATGCAGGACCTCCCACACTTTGTGCCCAGATCAGTGAGCAATAGCTGGAAAAACAGATGTTTTCTTCACCTCTGTCAATCAGGAACGAGATGGGCCACGTTAAAGAGCAATAATCATCCTCTCAGGATTATCTCCTTGTGATGATGGACAACCCAGCACTGCTGCATTGCGTGCTGGCTGAGGACCCACACCAAGCTCTCAATGAGAGCGAGGTACAGCGAGGGCAGGAAAACTCACACAGTCTGGTTGTGCCAGAACAGCAGCATTGCAGAAACAAAGGGAGAGAGACCTCATGTGTGGCAGCTCAGCAATACACCTGTATCCAATCACTACAAACTGGGACACCACACCAGTTTCAGCAGTGATGCTCCTGCCAGCCTTCTATCTATAGCACTGCTGGCCTGCACCCGGTGCTGCTACGTGTCTGCACTTGTGCCCAGAACAGCAGCTAATCTGCCCTCAGCCTATGAGCCGTGTGCTTACTGTAGCAGATGCAGCAATTGCATCTTGCTTTCTTACTTAACTGCCTCAGAGAAGATAAAAATCATGTAGAGAGATGTAAACAAAACGCATCAGTGAGCCAAATGTGACTTCTTTTCTCCTGTTTTCATCAGAACATGGGGAATTCTCTTGTTTACCTGGCAGAGTAAGACTTGATTTCTGGGTTGGCTTTTTGCCACACTTGATCCTGTATTCATTTATAGAGTTTTCTATCTCTTGAAGCTTTTTTACAGCATCAGCATACTCCTGTTTTCTTTTCTTCTTTACGTTTTTGCAGAGGTCCGGCTCGCTGGCAAGTTTCTTTGCAGCTTCCACCAGCTTCTGCTGTATGATAAAATTGCTCTCCAATTCCTGCAAAGCGGGATCCTGCAAATTGGAGAGGTGAGTTATTCAGACGAGATTACACAAAAGGCAATCTGGTTTTGCAGTAATGAAGCAAGATCTTGAGCACAAACCACAGAAACACCAAAGCTTAGACACAAGAATCTCAGCGCAAGAAAACTTCAGATCTTCTGTCTGTGACTCAAGATCACGAGGTCTCTTGAGAAAGATCCGAGGTTCTCAAGGCTGGGTGGCTGAAGTTGCACACCTGAGTTCAAGGTTAGCCCCACCTGTTACACAGCCAGCTCACAGACCTCCTGCTCCAAGGCAAAGCCTGAAAACATCTCTTTGAATTCTCTACATTAGAGAAAATAAAAAGTTTCCATCACTATACCTACATAACAGGGAGACTGGAGATTTAATGAGTTGTTTGTAAACAACTGTGAGAGGTTCATATGAAAGAACTGGAGAAGTGTGAAGTGTCACAATATTAAATCTGGACAACAGGACTTGGTTTAAATTATATCAGCAGTTTGCTGCAGACAGAGGTTATGCCAGTACTATAGGAGCCAGGGCAGAGAGTTTGGGGTGAAAGATGGATGCAAAGTGCTCAACATCTACTGCTACTCAGATGATAGCGCCAGATAGCAAATCTCTCAAGGAATGAGGGGGAATGGTGCATGTCCAGAAACAACATACACCTGAATTAGCAAAGCTCCTGAGTCAGGCTCTGCCAGCAAAATTCACATTAGCTTCTTAAGCAATATAGAGAGAGCTTCTACTTAGGTGGAACTTGCATTAAACCAGAGATAAATCTCCTGCTGTCATCTGTCACCCAACTATGCTTACAGACAGATGATTTTGCAAAGGGGACAACACACCTCTGCCATGCTCTGGGTTCAAACACAAGCTCAGCACGGAACAAATCAGTGCTCGTGAGGAGGAAAACTCACAGTCATATGTTGCCAAATGGCACTATCAATCTGTTCTTTTTCAATTAGCAGCAGCATTTACATTAAGATATAAGTAATGCAGCCAAGCCAGGGTTCAGGTTAGAGGGCTTTAAGGCTGAAATAAGGGCAGCACCTGTCTAAATCCCCTCAGCATAGGCATGCAACTGTCTCATCTTAAACCACCAGGGAAGAGCGGGATTGTTTAGAAGTAGCTTTGGCCACCGGTCTGACCACCCCACCTCTGCTGTGCAAACAAGCCACAGCACTCACCTCCTCAGTAGGGAGCAGGTTGTCATCCAGCTTGAAGGCTGTGCCGACACGTCTTCTGACCTGGGGAGGTTCCTCTCCAGCGCTCAGAGGATACTCCTTTGGCATCTTGCCCGTCAGTTCCTGAGGAACAGAGAGGGCTCTACGTGAAGGTCCAGTGGGCAAGAAGGGCTCTCACCCACCTCCACCCCCCAGGTGCAGCTCTCACCGCCTCACGCAGGCAGATTTTCTTCAGCTCCTCAACTTTCTGGAGTAGTTTTTCCTGAAGGAGTTTCTCTTTCTTCTTTAGCTCCATAATTTTCTCCTTCTTTTGTTCTTCACTGACCTCTGAATCCTGAGAGCCTGAAAAATACATTACATAAAATTAAATAAAAATACATAATAAAGAGAGAATTTGCAGGTAAAAGTCATTTCATTCTGTCCTACAACAAAGGAACAGGCAGGTGTACTGAGGTCTCCCCAGAGCTGGCTGACCTAGTAACACTGTATCACCTTTGAGATGAAACATCCAGCCCTTGTGCCATCCAGGATGCAGGCTCTTAGGAAACCCACACTCACTCAAACCCCCAATAACTGCAGGTAAGCCTCAAGTATACAACCTGAAAACCCACTATTCAGAACATTAGGATTAGTATTATGGATATCTATGATACTTGATACAGGCACTGATGCCCCTCGCTTGGGTTTCAGCTCCAGGCACTCTGGTGGGACAAGGCAGGCTTCCATCTGCCCAGGCCTCCTCCATAGGTGGCAGAGACGTCCAGAGACCACTTCAGAGCCAATTTTTATTTGATAAAATATCGCTTTTCTGCTTATTTTTGAGGAAGTTCAGGTCCATTCAACTCCTAGGGCAGGTGTTTGAGACCTGCCTGGATTAAACTGCCCTCAGACTCAGGTGAGACGTGCTGTCATCCAAGGACAGAATAACCAGTAAACTGATGGCAAGTTACTTACGGTTCAAGATTACACAAGTGCTTATCTGCCTTCAGCATATTTTTATTTCTTTGTTAGTTATAGCAGGAGAGGAAACAGCATATGATAACAACAGATGTTACCATCTCATATGTAAACTAATGCATACTGTCACAGTTTCACTGTATTTATGGTCAGCTGGACTCATTGTCCGTTCCTACGCACAAAAGCCCTGCTGTATTCACAGCCTTGTATTAACCCAGAGTGTTACCTGATGAGATTAAGCTGCCATTGCTGGCCATAATAAGCTGATTTTTTGCCTCCAGAGTCACCAGCTTTGAAACCTTTGGTGTTCCCATCTCTGTCAAATCCATGGCGATATCATCCAAACTTCTGGCTGAAGGAATTTTTGCCTGAAGGAGTAAAAAAAATAAAATAAAATCAAGTTACTTCTAATTAATTTCAGAACACAAAGTCACAGAAGATGCCATTTCACACCTCATTCTCCACAAAACCAAGGGCTAACACAACACTCTCACACAAGAGCTGACTGCTCCAGCACTCCTCCAACCTGGCCCCAAAGCCTGAACCGCCTCCAAGTCCCTTCTCTATTTGCACCCTGTGCAAACTGAACGAGGGAAGAGACAAAAGGAAAAAGGCAAATTAAACACTGAGACGTGGGAATTCCCTTTGCTATGATTACAGTTCCATAGCTCTTAATTGGAGACAGGCTCAAATGGATCCAATAACAGTACTGCAGCTGATAGTCTGCTCAAAAAGCGGATGAAGACTATCTGTATTTTTTCCTCCAGAGAGCAGTTTATCCATGGAACAACATACACTGAAGGACATGCAGGAGAGGTGTTGAAGCTTATGCCTACAGCAAAATGCCATGTAACTTACTTTGCTTTGTTTTCTGTCCAAGTAGAACTGGTGTTGACTGATTGCCATTACCCAGATGGATTTGATCAGGGAAGTGTTTGCATACCAGGTTTGCACTACCAGCCCGCTCTGACCAAAGGTCCTTCTTGACACTGAAATTCTGAAGAGGTGAAAAAAAATGCAATTTGAGGACAGCCCTGCTGGGTTTAAAGCCCCCAAAGCCTCTTTCCTAACCAGTCAAGGCTTCATGCTAGAGATCTGAGAACTTGGACTTCCTTCTCGCCCCCCACCCGCTGCTCCCTTTCCTCCCCCTTAACTCCCAGGAGTCACCTCTGTAGCACAAAGCCAAAATTAAACACAGTTCTGCATTGACATCAGTTCAAGAGCCCATCCCACCCATTGGTTCACAGGGACAATGAATGCCCAAAGCTTTGTTTGCTCCGGTGGCTCTGAGTGCCCCTCCAGTCTCACCTGCGGGGATCGTGCACTTCCACAGCAAACTTCTTCTCACGGAAATAGAGGTTTTCCAGCTGTTTCCATTGGAATAGCTGTAGGAGAATTGGGAGGGAGCAGCAGAGCACTGTCATTCCAAGAGGCACTGATATCCCCCCCAGGTTATGCAACTCCAGCAAACTACAAATTCTGTGCATTTTCAGTTACGGCACAGACTCAGCAATGACATTCATAACAACAATTAAAACATGCACACAAATACAGATGCTTAGAATGCCCTTCAAGTAAATGCACACTTCTACAAACAATGCATGGCAACTTTTGGATCTTGCCTGCAACAACATCTGCTTGCACAAATAGCACATATAATGTCACCACTCAATGTCTGTAAGGACCTCAGGAAGGTGGGCAAAGTCCTTTTCTTTCTGATTAAGTGCATAAAAACCACAAAGTAATCACAACACTGACGGTCTCTCCCCATAGAACAGCAGCAGATGGGGGAAGCCCAAGACCTCTGTTTTCTGAAGATACAGGGCATGAGGCTCAGCGAGACACTTTGGAGCAGGGCTATGACACACACAGCGAAACCACAGCGAGCAGAAGGAGCCACCCCGCAGCACAGACATGCTGCAAGGAAACCACTGCCTTCCTGCTGAGTGCCAGCTGGGAGTACAGCACACCTCTGCAGCAGGGCTCTGGGATTCCCAGTGTTAGAAACACGAGGCGTGAGGGCACACGGTGTGCACACACTGTGTCCCTGAAGGCAGCCAGGCAGCACTGACCCCTCCATCCCATCCCATCGGTGCCAGCAGCCCCACCAGTGCAGTGTTCCAGCAGGATGTGGCTGAAAGCAACGCGCTGCGCCACAGCTGCAGAAGAACGTCGTGTTTGATCAAGTTGCACTTTGTGCCGTGCTCCAACTGAAGGATTCTCGCTGCGGGTTGGAACAGAGACCCGACCTCATTCACACCTCTGTGGGAAAACCCCAGCGTTGCTCTTTCAACGAACTTTCATCTGCTTCGATAAAACTTTCCTTTCTATCGTACTACAACTTGTTATTCTAATAATAAATCTCTGCTCGATGAAAAACACACCGGGGGAAATGTCACTGACAGAAACTCGTAAGTCGTCTCCAAAAAGACCATACAAGTTTGCCACTTCAGTACATTTATCTTCAGATCCAACCCACCCAACGCTACGAGCGCACCGCCCGCTCTATCTTTGTCGCTGAACTTCGCAAACAACCGTTTTCCCACGCAGCCGCTGCCCTGAGGCCCGCAGCAGCCCCCCCACCCTCTACTCACCTCCGCACGCAGCCGCACCGCACCGCATCTCCCCGGCAGCGCCTCGCCCCGCGCTGCCCGCCCCGCTCGGAGGCGGCTCCTCCCGACCCCCCTTCC
The DNA here is from genome assembly GCA_002909625.1 of Bambusicola thoracicus. Taxonomy (NCBI): domain Eukaryota; kingdom Metazoa; phylum Chordata; class Aves; order Galliformes; family Phasianidae; genus Bambusicola; species Bambusicola thoracicus. Next base: position 24,495 of record PPHD01006246.1, read on the forward strand.
CCGACGGCGGGCGGGGGGAGCCCGGCCGGGATCGCTGCGGGTCCGGAGGGGGCACAACGCGGAGAGGCCCCGCGCCCACGCTGGTAAAAGCGCTGGGTGTGCTCCGTGCCGGGCACGGCGGCAGGTGGTGACACCCCCGGGCTCTTTGTCACTTCCTTTGGGCTGGGCCCCTCCGGACGCGTTCGGCGTTCCCGTGGGTTGCGGAAAAGCCGCGGAGAGACGGCTCGGGGTTGGGGAGATGCAAACGGGATGGTGCTTCCCTAACCCACCCAACCCACCCCCCCTCCGCGCTTCCTGAGCAGGGACGCAGCACGCTGCAGCGCTTGGAGGGGGGTGCAAAGTGAGCGAGTATGAAAAACTTGGGGGGGAGGATATAAG
>PPHD01006247.1:0-24865 GCA_002909625.1 Bambusicola thoracicus
AAAAAGAAAAAAAAAGCCACCTAAAACTGCAGGGAAAACTTACTAAATTTTCCAAACTTGGTAATATGTGAATTTCTGCTTTTTTGTTTTTGAATTACTGCAAGATAGATCAGATTTCCAGATCTAATCGCAGCAAAATACTTATCAAGTAAGAATTGCAAGATGCTGAATGACATTCAAACACAAACAGATTTAGTAGGGAATATTTTCCACAGTGAGGTGAACAGAAAACATGCTTCAGTTTCAGGTTTTCTTACCTTCTTCTACTACCAGCCTGACTGTATTGGTGCTGTGGTATATCTTTCCTTCACGACTGATGGAAATTTTGCAGGTATATATACCAGAGTGCTGAACTAATAAGGTTTTAAAATCCAGTTCCCTTCCCCTTTCATTTTCATATCTCTTACAGTCCTACATCAATAAAGCAAGAAAATATTATACTGTATGAAACATATATTCAAAACCTTAAAAAAGACAAAAACGATCTTCAGAATGAAGCATCACTCTTTTACTATCTCAACAGCATTTACCTGATCCAAAGGAGGTAGGACCTCAGTTTCCAATTATGGCCATTTAAAGGCAACACCTGAACATCCAACCCATTAGACGTTTAGAGCACTGCCTGAATTGCCTTGCATTACGAATAGCCAAAGTGGTGAGCAGGGGTAGGGTGAATGAAACCTAGTCAGGGTGCTAAATCTAATGGCTGATTATACCAATGGTCAACAGTTACACGTGCTTCATCTGTTGTCTGTGCACCAGCAAAACTGCTTCAAAGATTAGATTAGTCTAAAGTGAACAGAACTAGGTCTGTTACACATTCTGTAGAACATGTTCAAAAACAGTAAAATTTTACAGTTTCTCAGTAACTTTACAAGCACGTGTCAACTGTTAAACAAATACCTTGGCAATTCATTTGGAGTCAGGATGACACCTGATAAAACAGACAAACAGGCTAACAGACATGCACATCAGATCTCCTACCATTCTAAACTACCAGTAATTTCTGATTACATGTATTTTTTCTAACAAACTTGAAAGCAGAGAGAAACTTTGTTCTGTGTATCTCTCTAAAGGCTTTTTTTCCACAATAATTTGAAAAATTAAAGCATTATCAGGTTTTTGATGGTTCTAAAAATCTCCGTAATTAACTTTTTCTGCAATTAGATGCTCTATCTATAGACGTTCTATCTATAGCCAATGCTTTGATTTTTTTTTATTACCTTATACCATGTTACGCTGTCATTTTCATTGACAGACAGATCACTGCATTTCAGTGAAAGACCAACTCCAGCATTCTGAACTTCAGTTGTTAAATGATTCTGGTTGAAACAGCTGCTTTTATTTCTTTCAAGTACGTTCAAGTTCCACTTTTGAATTGTGAAATTTCGTTTTCCATTGCTGTGAAAAAAAAGATTTGCAAAACCAGTTTTAAGAGCTTTTTAAAGGAATGCAGCTCAGCGAGCTACATAACAAAATAAAGATAAGTCCTTCAAGCTCTAATAGGCAAAAAAATACATGTACTGTGTACAGATTATTTACATTCCCTTTATTACTCTTCTATTCCAAATGTGTTATTTCCCACAGTAAAAGAGGTTATCTAAACTAAATTAGCTATCATAAAGCATTTGACAATAAAATTATGTCTATGAAATGTGACAACACTGTTCTTGCTCTGATAGATACAGTACAAGCTATATCTACCAGATCAAGAAATCAAATATCTGGGGCATCATACATAGTTACACGTGGAAATAAAAGAGTTTAAACAGCTTGAATTCGCTATTGATCTTGCAGGTTTAATTTCCCATGCTTTTATAAGGTCTAAAGTAGTAACTGAGAAATCTATTTATTATAAAAATATTAAAAATAAAATAGGCAACTCTGGTTTTGCTCACAATGTCCCATTTTATCGTTGTTTGATACTGTGCAGATTATCACCAAAATTTTGGAAATGTTTCTAAACTCTGCAAATCTCATGAATTACTGAATCACGTATTTAAGCATGCAGACATAGAAGGCATTTTGGTAAGGATTAATCTCATTTTCACATAGTCTCCACTGAACAGAGCTCTATAGTTTGCTGGACAACCCAGGTGGGTAAAAGAGCCAGCAACTCTCTCTTCTGAAGCAATCTCATCACATCTCATATCTATAAAAGGAAATGTAAATACGCTGCATAAATGCCTCTTCTAAATCTCTAGAAGCTGATAATAACCATCCAGATATCTGATATTCTACTTGCATTTTTCTCTAAATATTGTAGCTGTAATATTCCTTGCTGGATATGTCCAAATAAATGGCTATCAATGGAAAAGAAGCTGGAGGAGTGTGGGCTTAAATGTGGCAATACTAGCCTCACTTTGGCAAAGTTAGGGTCTAAGAGAAAATAATTCTTCTACTCTAAGTTCATGAGTGAGATTTTGCAATTAATGCCTAAAGCTAAGTTCTCATTTGTATTGAATGAGGAAGATCTGACAAAGTAAAAGCATCAGTCACAGAACACTTCCCTCTGGTGTCAGACATGTCTTCATAAATTTGTTTGAATCTCCCTGCCTCCAAGAAAAGAAAATGGAATTGCTCTCAGGAGAACTGACACAAGCGAAGAACTGTTTCACTGCAAATGGCTGAGGTACAAAAAGATTGAAATGGAGGAACAAGCCTGAGAAGTGTACCAGCTTTCACGTTGTTCTTGAATGATATACCTTCTACTGTTAGAAGAGTTCAAAGAGCTATTAAGACATTATATGATGAATTCAGCTCAAATATTTGGTGTCTTTTTTCCCTTATGAGCTTTTTTTACCCTCTTTACATAGAAGAGCTTTTTCAACATACAGACTCTCCTTCCATTATTTTCATTATTCATAGATTTGGACAGTCAACTGCAAGTAAGTGATTTAGGTTCTCAGCTAACTATGGTTTCCTAAACTGGAAAAGCCCTCTCAGGGTTTTTCCATCAGAGATGTATTCACAAAGGCTGGAGTCCTTCTCACCCATTCTTCAACATCTCCTCTGCATATTTAAATCAGAACTCGTCATGAGTCAGCAGTGGGATCATAGACAGCACCGTTTCAGAGTGCAGTTTGCATGACCAATTTTACAAGTTTGTTTTCAGACAAGATAATTTGCACCCTAGAAAGACCTCTCTCCATGACAATAAAGATATCTATGGTAAATAGCTGAAGTGTTGACATAAACATTAGTATCACTGAATTCCATCAAGTTTGTGTGCTTTTTTAGGCATCATGCTGGTATGTGAATACTACTGGAGAAGAAATCATGGATCTAGTCATAATGATGGATCTCACCGTGTGAAATTTTATTACATAGATTCAGCACAGGGAAGAAACAGGATCAACAAAACTATATGCTCTCCTCAGCACTATCACTCCAGAGAATTTCTTCTGTCATCATATTCAGTGAAATGACTACAGTAAATATGAGGATTTCATGCTAAGCAGATCAAGATTATGATTTCAGGTGCCACAGTACGAAAAAAGATATAAAGCTATTAGAGAGCATTCGAAGAAGGGCTATGAAGATGGTGAAGGGTCTAGAGGGCAAGACCATACAGGGAGTGACTGAGGCCTCTCAGTGTGCTCAGCGCAGAGCAGAGGAGCTGAGGGGAGGCCTGATGACAACTGCAGCTCCTCACAGGGCAGTGCTGAGCTCTGCTCTCTGTGACAGTGACAGGGACGGAGGGATGAGCATGGAGCTGTCAGGGGAGGTGTAGCTGGGGGTTAGGGAAAGGGGCTGCACCAGGTGGCGGTGGGCATGGAACGGGCTGCCCAGGGCAAAGGTCACAGCCCCAAGCTGACAGTTCAAGGAGCGTTTGGATGGCACTCTCAGACATAGGGTTTTGTTGGATGGTCCTGTGTGGGGATAGGAGTTGGACTCTGTGATCCTTGTGGATCCCTTCCAACTCCAGATATTCTATAATTCTGTGATATTCTAGCTGATGAGCCAAATTCTGACAAAGAGCAACTCCCTGCAAGTTACAAATGCATACCTATGAGAAAATAGAAATAAATTAGTAATTAGCTAATGAATTAGCAATTTCTAGTTGTCTGCAACATGCATGACTTTCAACAACAAAAAAACATTAAGTTGCATTGTTTAAACTGTTAGTGACTAAGCTGTTATATTTCTATCACTTGTCATCCTTTTGTGATAGTTTCTGGGCATACAAAACAAATTCTGGCTTAACAAACTTTCCAGCTCAGCCACCAAATCCACCCAGAAGGAACAAAAACCAGTTTGACTCAGGAGAGCATACAGGGAAGTGAAAGCCCTTACGGGATATAATCCAAGTTTGCCATAAAGACTGCATACATACACAGTTCTAAACTATTTCAGTACAACAATCCAGTGTTATCTCAGTATTTCAGTCTACAGAACAAAACTGACACTTCAGTACAGTATTATCTCCACATGTGTGCATTCACACTGCTTTCAACAGCTCTAAACACCTTAACAAATAAGCAGTGTTAGGAACTTATTACATATCCGGTATCTGTCATGAATCTTCACACACTCATTTTTTCAGGAACCCTTTATTTCAAGGTCACTAGTACAGAGCCACAAGATGATCTGTTGTTGGTTTCTTTGTTTCTTTTTTCTTTTTTTTTTTTCTCTCTCACAACCACAGGAAATAGGTATAAAAACCATACAAATTGGACATCCTGCCAAAAATGTGTGACACAGATTTCTGCTTACCACTCCCACACCCAGTGCCTACAAAATCTGTTATGTTCAAGAGATGTTGCTGAAGATGGACACACTCAGGCCTTCAGGTAATGTCCATTAATTCCTGAAATAATGTCCTTAGTCTACTGCACTAATAAATGTGCAAACACATCAACATATACATCTTTGGCTATATACACTATGTCTCAGCACAACAATTACGTTGAACTAGAAAACCTCTGATTATTCTTTAAGTCAAAAATAAGTGGATAACACAATATACCTACATCATTACAAACATTTTCACCTCTCTCTCCTTGCACATTGTCAGTTGCAACAGAGCAGAAAATAATTAATTAGCTTGCAAAATATGTACACTGTGTTGTCATATAGTTCCTGAAAACCTGCAGTGAATTTGACTGACACTGGTAAATAAAACTGTCTACCTATGCAGCTAAAAAATAATTTCCTGTATACCTCACAAATTCTCATATCTGAATTAATTAATTAAAAATCAAACAGATAAGTGAAAACATGCTTAGCTTGTTTACTTTTAAACCAAAATTTTAGCCTACTATAAATGTTCTGAAACAAACTTCATTCTGTCAATCTTATTAAATCTTAAACCAATTCAGTAACCCACAATAATCCACAGTTTTTCCATGTCAATCCACAACTGAAAGTCCTCCTTCACTTCAAAAAAACGATTCTTCAAATAGTCTTCAACTGCTTTAACTGCTTAATATGCTTTCCAATACTGAGAAACATCAGAAAAACTAATCCCAAAATACAATGAAAATCTCATTTATAAAAACAAAAACAAACCTTATTGTTTCAATGGCCTTCATTCTAACCCTAACAAACAAAACAAAACAACATCAAAAAAGCCACCTGAATATCTGTATGGATCTAACATGAAGAAATGCTAAATAAATAAATAAATAACTTTAAAGTGGTTTCAGGGAGGTCAAAGTATCTTCTTTTAATTCAGAATTTTTTTTCATAAATAAAAATGCTTTCTTTCAAAACACATTTTTCAAATGTAGTATCATAATACAGTGCCTTAGAAAATGAAAAAGGGTTTCATAACAAAATCAAAACTCAACTGCAAATGAATACTTTGATAAAATCAAAAACTTTCTTCTGAGTTTCTTTCTTAGATACACCAGTAAATCACATTTCACAAAGGATCACTATCGTGTTTTTGAACAGATAATCATTGTAACAAACTTTATCCTAATAATTTTATTCAGGATCTTTTCCCATCACCTCCATCTCTTAAATGTATTCATTTTATACAATTGATGTAATGTACTGTAGGTTTACTATCATTACTCCAACTCCTCAAAGCTTTTACATCTGTGTTATCACAGATTTCCTCTCTAATGAGTTTATTATGAAAATTTCCTTTGGTAGCACTGTGGTTCAGGTATGCTGCTCACTCCATGCCAAAATAAGCCAGAGCATGCATTTTACAGCATTATTTAGGTGCTGGCGGTAGAGCAAGCTGTTAGATTTAATAACATTTAATAACATTTAGTACCATATTTAATGAAGTTTCTGTATGGATGGCTGCTCAAGGCCATTAATAAAGTAATAAAATTTTGTGGCAAGTTCAGATTTGAAATGAAAATTATAGGTCTATCGACAAGCCAAGTACTATCTAATCACTATATACCACAACAGATCATTTTGTTTTTTACAAATTTTTTGCTAATTTAGACATATACCTGTAGTCAGTAATACGCTAAATCTGTACTACTTTGAAGAACAAAGTAGACAGACTACCACTGTCATCATCCCTAATGTCGATTCTCTTCAGACTGGGTTCAACACACACTAGGAAAATATTTCTCAAACTTTATCTACTAGTTGGAGAAAGAACAGATTGCCATTAAAGGATCTCTTAAAAACAAACAAAATATTCATGTGTATCGTTGTTCTACTTACAGACTTTTCATTTACAATGTTCAGCATTTCAGATAAGGTGACTCAATAAAAAAGATAGCCACATGGAAAAGTATAGCATAAAGTTTTCATCTTCTATGTTAACTTGAACTTCAACTAAGTAACCAAGTTAACAATTAAAATCTGTAATATATTATGCTATCAAATTTCTGTCTGCAGTACTGCTGGAGAAATGTGGACAGCATTTCACAGTATTTGCAGCTCTATAATGAAACAGCAACTTTTATGAGCCAGGAAAGAATCTTAAAAAGATTACTTCAGCAACAGCACAAATCATTACATGCAAAATAAATTAAAATGAATTATTACTTCAATTGTAAATCATGAAGTAGAGTTGTGGTACAGGTTTGTCTGAAGAACCACTACAGCAAATCTAGTCCTTCAGTCATTCCTCATGGTCTGATAAGGAATACCACAGTCACTTGAGGCCCAACCTTACGTCCCGTTTTGACTTGTGATATTCTATGGTGGTAAGAAATTAAATCCAATTATTTTATTTGTTCCATGAACAGCTCCAGGTATGCAAGGCTTTGCACAGAAACCAGAGTTCAACTATGCTGCTGTTCCAACTATGTTTTATTCCACTTGATTTAATCACCAGGCATCACAGCACGAGCTCCACTCAACACAGTAAGAACAGGTTTGGTGGAGAGGACGAGCAAATTATAGAATCAAAGAATGGTTTGGGTTGGAAGGGACCATAAGGATGATCTATTCCCAATCACCCTGCTGTGGGCAGGGTTGCTATCCACTAGATCAGGTTGCTCAAAGCCTCATGTGACCTGGCTTAAACCACTTTCAGAGACAGGACAACCACCACTTCTCTGAGCAATCTGTTCCATTACCTCAATATCCTCATAGTGAAGAATTCCTAAAAATATTTCCTTATTTCCTTTCACTTGGCAGTTGACAGGAGTGCCTATCTTTCCTTATGCTTAGGGAATTAGCCATAAAACAGCAGAAATGCTACCTGTTTTATCCAATCTTTGAAAGTTTGTATCTGCATACAGCTATTTGTATTTACTGTTGGTCCCTCTGGGTGATTACTGAGAAACTGTGACACCACAATTAATGTTGTTCTCCACACTTCCTTTGTTTAGATACCACAAACAATACAAAGCAAGACAAAGAAATTACCACATTCATAGATAATGGCAAAGGCAAGATGCTCAGCCACTTGCTCTGTACCCACCTTTGAGTGACAAAGTAATTCCCAGAGTCACCAAGTTCAACTGGCCAAAACTCCAGAAAATTCATTTGGGATACAATTCTGTGTGTTTCCTGTATTTGCTGCTGCCTTCCAGCGCTTTCTTTGTACCAGTTTACTGTGTATTCTTCTTTCCAAGAATGTTGTTGTTTTGACTCAGGAAAACAAAGGAAAAAATACTCCCCTTCCAGCACATCAATGGAAGCACGAAGAGGACACAGCTTCTCTTCAGAGAAAGAGGGAAAAAGGCTCAATACTCTTTCAGAAAACAGTATCAGCTTGACTTCAAAGTGATCTGCTGTGTAGAATGTGTAGATCTGCTGTATAAAATGACTTTTTTTTTTTCTTAGCAGAGTAGACTGACAGAATTTATTTGTTCCAGCAAAATCTATTTCAGTCTATCTTACTGATCCAAAATTAGAAGCCACAGAAGGATAAAAAAATGGACATTTCCCTAAAATTCTTCCATGCGTGTCCAAAATGGGCACAGATGGCAGAATTTGGCCTCATTCTATAATAAAGCAGCTGCCACAAACAGAAAATTTCTTCATATGGTTGGACTTGACAAAGATGGCTAATCCTCAGAACTGATCAACTGCCATAAAATCAGTCTATGAATTAAGAGGCACATTTTCTTCTTAATTAATACCCAATCATTACATGATAAGATTTCTTTAAAACTTCACATCTTTAGAAAATTTCTCTTGAAACAAGGTTCTGTGTGAAAAATCTAGTCTCAAAGTCTGCTTTTCTAATCAAATTTTCCAAATGTACTTTTGCATGTGCAAGTCATATGAAATACAGAAAAGGAACCCTGGTCCAGCACAAATAGTCAAGAATAAATAAGCTTTCAAGCCCTATTTGTCCAAGAGATTGTCTTTTTGTAGCAACTATTGAGACTACATTTCTGAATGACACAGTCAGGATCATTTTCCTCTTTGCTTTAGCTTTCCTTACAGCCATGCTCCTGTTCAATAGAATCAGGCGTCTCTAGCTATCTTCATCTCTGGTGCATTTACTTCATAATTTTGTTACTATAAATGCAATTTCCAAAGTCTGGACCTGGGATGAAACTGAAAAAATTTTAAGATATTGTTCTTAAACGCAAAGTACAAAAACTTCACAGTCTGAAAAACTGTCAAGATGGCCTATATTTGGCAAATATTTTGAAGGTACTACTGTTGAAATGAGAATTTATACTTACCCGTGGCTGTTTCAGTGATAAAAATTAACAAAAAAACCATGGGAGTCATTTCCTTGAGTTACTTTTCACTTGTTCTCCAGAAAACTGAGGTTTTCTAGGTCAGACTGAAAGCCTAAGGAAAACAGACTCTGTTCATCACAAGTGCAGTGAAACAGACTTCTTTGAGCATTGTGAGAAGTATAAATAATGCCCATTATTGAGAAGGGCCTTTCAAATGGAAAGTTACTCATTTTTACCATAACAGGTATTTTGCTGTATCAGGTAATGCATCTAGGTTTATCCTTGTCAAGTTTTATCTCAAATTCAGAAAGAAATGACGGGTTTCCTTCCTCCATTTTCATGATCATTAACTGTCCTTTGTATTCCTGATTAAACTGACAGTCTTCAAGAAGCATCTACACTTGGATTCCAATCCAGTACAGTGTTTTGTGGGTTTTGTTGTTGGTTTTTTTTCCAACAAAGGGTATGGTATTTGCAAGACACAACCTTACAGAAACATACCTAATAACTTCCCTTATTTTCCAGGAGAATAGCGCAACATTGATAGATCAAACATCCAGGTGTCTAAAACAGTGAAGACTACAATTTTGTCTCACATTTTAATCTATTGAGCAAGTACGTACCAGCTGAGAACACTAATGTTTTCATCTGGGGGCAAACAAGGGCAGAGCCATTCCTGCGACCATGCTTTGGTTCTGCTAACAAGGCGGAAAGCATAGGTGCTGAGTTCAGCCAATACAAATGTCCTTAGTCATCAATCCAGTCATCAAACTGAACATGCATGTACAAATATGACATGTACTCAAGAAAGATTTTTCACACAGCTGTCCAAAGTAATCTCTTTGAACATCCCATTTATTTGTCTTTTCAACCTAAAACTTTTGCAATTTGAGAAGATACATACTTACTGTTGGAAGACACTTGTCTGAAATTTACAGCCAGAAGCTTCCTGTGATATAAACAAGCAGGATGGAGTATTGCATTTCAGGCAATACTCCAGAATGACATCAAGATATGTAGCTGCTCTCCCCACAACTCATTACAAGTGTGCCATCATCCCACAAATAACTGTAAGAAAACGAAAGAACTATTTCACATCCCTTTTTTCAGACTGACTGGTAGACAGATCCCAGTTTAGAAAGCAGCAGAAAGTTGGGTGCTGAATACTGAAACAAGCAACTTTAAGGGGCCATGCTCTCAGACCTGGTTTTGGTTCCCTTCTATGCATAGAGATTCAAACTATTGCATTTTATAGGAAAAAGGAAGGGTCTCTCTGTCTTGAATTTTCTTTTCATTTTCATCCTTTCACATCTAGAACAAATACAATTGTCACAGACAGTGAAACCATGATCCACTACATTAAGATAAAATGGCATATGATCAGATTTAATTCTAAATCCCATTCTTTATTGGGACATCACATCAGCACAAAATTGATGTTTTGATGAATGTACGGTATAGCCCTTGATTCTTGGAACAGGCATTAAAGAACAAAGTCTGATCCAAGCTACTTAGTAATAACCAAGTTTGAGATACCTGACTATAAATAACAAGTAAAATACACCGTCGTAGTCTTCATCTTATGCTGCTGTTGGACCTGATCATAGAATCATAGAATGGCCTGGGTTGAAAAGGACCACAATGATCACCTAGTTTCTACCCCCCTGCTATGTGCAGGGTTGCCAACCACTAGATTAGGCTGCTCAGAGCCACATCCAGCCTGATGAGCTTGTCCAGGCTAGAAGTACTTATATTTGAGCCATATGGTTGGCAGTACTCTTCAGTGAAATGCCAGGGAGGAAAAAAAATGAAATAATTTAGGTAAAATTCAACTACAATAAATATTCTTCAAGGAATGGAATAAGGTCTTTAACTTTCTGAAAGGAATGGGGAGATAATATAAGGACAGTGATTCTCTGTCTCAGAAGGAGTACAAAAGCATTCAAAGGGCAAAATAGCAGAGGATGAGAGATTCAAAGACAAAAGTTAAAAACAAACAAACAAACAAACAACAAAAACAACACAAAGTTGTCTGTAAGGTGTCTAAAGGGGCAGCAGCTTCAAGCATGTTTTTCAGATTTCCCACATGCTTAAAGCTACAGTTGGACTTCCAATTATAAAAGCAGTTCTTAGACTCACTATGCCATTTTTTATATGATAAAATCGTAAAGCAAACTTGAGCATTTCAAATTCTGCAAACTGCATTAACTATGTTATGAAGTACACAGGCTGATACACTGAGATGTTTTGGTCATGTAAATATCATTTTGATACATACTTTCGGAAACCAGAATTCGTACCCAATGGACTGTGGCATTCTTTAAAACAAAGCAAAACAACAACAACAAAACAGATCCTTCTGAACCTCAGACTGTTTGAACAGACATTTGGAGGTCCGGTGAGGAAGCCACAAACCTTATCTCTTTCAGGAAGGCTTTTTGGGGAATGTCAGTCTCTTTCAAGCGCGTCTATATAGTGCCACAATTTACATAGGATTCATGAAGAGAAAGGATACAGCAAGCAGTTACCCGAACCCTGATAGGACTAGATACCATTCTGTCAAGAAAACAAGATATTGGTTAAAACAAAAACCCACCTAAATTTCCAAACAAGATAAGCATTTACTCACGGTGGAGGTTGACAGTGGATGCAGTGGTAAACTTCTAAACGGCAGGCAATTACAGGGTGCACTCACAAACCTTCTGAATTCAGTACTGAAACACAGCGATCTCACAGTGAGTCAGTACAAAAACAGCCCAGAATGAGAAACCTCCCGAAAAAGCAAGAGTGGAATTATCACTTTTTTTTTTTTTTTTTTTTTTAACTGTTGAGCACAGGGAGGAGAATGGAAAAGGCAGAAGTGAGATTTTCACTTTTACTTTTATTGCTCGGAGAAGAAACAGCAATTTCTGAACATGAATTCTTCTAAAGGAAACATTTGAGAGACGCAGCCTACCCGCCAAGGAGCCTGTGCAGCACCGCCCCTTCCTGCACGGGGCAGCGGAGCCTGGCAGGGGGCGGGTGCCTCCTGGTTGGATTGGAAGGCAGCGGCCTGGGCAGGGGCTGTGGGTTGTGGGTTGGGACCACCAGCTGCTGCAAGGTGAAACCTGACTGTGGGCCCTGCCTGCAACTGGGGCAAGATGGGTTGTGTCAGGAGAGAGGGGATTCCCTCTCACAGCCTTCACAGGAGGGGGGTGCGCAAGGTGATGGCTTGGTTGTTTTGGATGGAAACACCTCTTCGTCTGTTCTTCTGCTGAAGGCTCGTGGCGGGACTCTGTTCTGAGAAGTGTGATGAAAGTAGGATGGAGCTTCAGGAGTGTGCACAAGTAGCTAAAGATAGCAGCTTCTATCTCTGCTACAACTTCCGTCCCTATTCGGTGTCCCTTTGAGGATGAGAGTGTGCAAAGAGATAAACAATAAAGCTGATATGCTGCAAAAAGATATAAAAAAAACACAAAGTCTGACAAATTACAATCTGCAGGAAAAGGCAAAATGTGCTCCTGTGCAAGATTCTCCTGATTTCAGAGCTGTTCTTTCTGTCCCAATGTCCCCTTTGGGGGTGGAATGACGTGAGGTTTCAAGACATAAAACATCTCACAGTTCCATTCCTCTGAAAGGAGCATTCCACCCCTAAGCAAGCCTCATGCTAACAGCTGACTGGTTTTAGGCCACATGCTCATCTGTTGGAGCTATGGTTCCATCGAGAATTTCTGAGAGCGAGGTTTCCTGTTTAAGGGCTATTCCTGCACAATGAGTGTCTGCCAGTGTTTGCTTTACACCAATAGTTTGTCTGATAGGTACTGAGGGATGACTCAATCTACTTCTAAATGAAGTCATTTTGATAACAGCAGAAACAAATTCATATAGTTGGGATTTCCTTTGTTTCTCGTATTATGCTGTTCATCTTCAGAAACCTGTCTGGTTATATATATATATAAACACAATCAGACGGTTAGACAATGTAAATCAGAACTTTAGGAAAGTCAGCTGAGAATCTGACCCACTGTAACTACTTTTAAGTGTGTACACAATATTTCACAGCGTTTATTGTTCTTGAGGCTCAGTGCTTGATTTTAAAACTTAAAAGAAAGCATATACTGTAACAATTTTACATTTTACAGCATATACTGAGAATGATTTTACACAAGACTGAAAGCAATATAGCAGACAAGAAACTGGTAAAGTTAAATGTCATCAACTATTTACTTTGACAGGATAAGACTTGATAGTGACAGTTCAGATACTTCTGTATTATTCACTTCTTACAACAATATTTTCCATGGGTTGTTCTCATATTCATTTGCTTTTTAAATACTCCTAAGTTTCTGAACTTTCACCTGCATTGTGGAAAGCTGTGCATTTCAGCTAATATCGTTGCTAGATTTTTGTATTTTGTGAAGGTACACAGAATCAAGTTTACAGTTTTTCAGTACAGTTTTTAATGGAGAAGTAATAGGTTTGTGATAACAAAGTAACTCAGCTGTGAAAATAACTACAGCTCAGTGTGGCACGGTGAAAATGCCATGATGAAAATGGAAGTTCACGCTGATATTGAAAACAGATTTTTCTGTGAAGCTCCACCAACAAGTCAGCCCTAGCTGATTACCCTTTTCCATCCACCACTCATTACAGAGGTGCTAACTGAAACTGTGAAACCGATTCTTTGATAAAGAGCAACACATCCAGCTCTTGTAACCACAGACTAAGATTGTTCTTTCTTCTAACTGGTAGCATTTTTAAGTCTACTTCTGCCATCTCTGCACAAGTAACATTAATTCTTAGCTGAGTATGAATTTACATTCCAACATTTTTTTATCATTGCCTATGCCTGATGTCAAAAATCAGGTTTCCAACTGATAACGTGTCTGCAGGAGCATTGTAATTTCTTCAGAAGTTTTAGCATATGCAGGCTGCATGTTTTTTGAACCTCCACATTTTGTACGGACAGCATTTGACCATCTATCAGTGAAAACTTTTTCCTAATTTCTAATAGAAATTTCCCATGTTCTAAGTTATCACTTGCTTTTTTTTATCCCATTCTTATGGTCCTTTGAGAAGATCTGGCTCCATCCATTATCCCTACCTTTCATACAGATTCCTGTAAACAGAAATATGAGATCTTGTCCTCTTCCTCGATATCCTGTGCTCTTGGCGGTGTTTCTCTGCACTCACTCCAGTATGTCAGCAGTTGTCCTTCTTTGTCACGAAGCACACTACTAACTCAAGCTGACCTCAGTGTCCACCAAGACCTATAGTCTTTATAGCAAAGCTGCTTTGTACCGAGTTGATCCCTAGGCTGTATTGCTGAATGGGAATTTTCCAAACAGATGCAGCACTTTTCATGTGCCTTGGGTTGAACCTTGTTGATATCACTGTCTGTTGTAATGCCAAATAGCAGCCCTGCTCTCCAATGGGTCAATAATCTCTTCTTGGATTCATGTCTGAAAATCTGTTTATATGACAATCTGTCCCATTTCCAAGGCCACTCATAAGGATACTCAAGAGTATTAGTACCAACATTAGGTCCCAAAGGATGTCACTAGTAATTTTACGTGAGCTGAAGTTTGTGTGCTGATCACAACCTCTTGATCCGGCATAAACTTTCATCCCACTGTTTTTCCACTCACTGTACACTTATCTATATATCACAAACTGAGTACGTGTCAAAGGCCTTTCTCAATTCGAGAGAACAGCATCTGGTGTTCTCCCATTGCTCACAATGTGGCTGAAGATGTACGTTACCCCATAAATCCATACTCTCTGCTCCTTGAGATCTTCCATTTCACGTATTTTGAAATGAATGTTGCTTCATAACCTTCCAGAGACTGAGATTTGTAAAGACTAGAAATAGTTCTATGGAATAGCTCTATTTCTAACGCTATAAAGGATCAGGAACATGCGGTTGTACAACTATAATTTTTCAACAGAATATATCAGTTTTACATATGCATAGAATCATAGAATAGCTCGGGTTGGAAGAGACCTCAAAGATCATCTACTTTCAACCCCCTGCTGTGGGCAAGATTGCCAGCCACTGAATCAGACGCTAGATCAGGTTGCCCAGGGTTTCATCCATCCTGGTCTTGAATATCTCCAGGGACAGGGCATTCACAACTTCTCTGGGCAGTCTGTGCCAGCACCTCACCACTCTCTCAGTAAAAAATTTCCCAGTTTCACTCTCTCAGTAAAAAATATTATCATCCAAATATAATTTTGTCCAAACACTTTACACAAAGGGCAAATGTATATGAATATGTATGTGTATATGCATATGTATGTATTATGTATATGTAACTACATTCTAATTGCTGTCTGCAGATCACAGAGTGGCAGAATCACAGTATGGCTGAGGCTGGCAGGGACTTCTGTGTCCATTTGGTCCAACCCCTGCTCAAGCAAGGCCAGCCAGAACAGGGTGCCCATGACCAATTCCAAACTGAATTATCTCCAAAAAGGGAATTCCCACAGCCTCTCAGGAAACCCTATGCCATTGCTCAGACACCACACAGTTACCATAATTTATGTTGACAGGAGCTAGGTATCATATCATGGAAGTTACCAAGATCTTCACCACTGACATCAAGAAGTGAACAAAGTCAAATCTCATTCCTGACTTGTACATGTCACATGCCAAAAAGACACTTCTGTTCCGTTAAAACATAAGAAAGTCAGCACTGAATTCTCAGCGTTGGGTTCTGAGCTGATGAATGGTTACCAGGAGATTATGTATGTACACCCTCAAAATTTCACTGTGTTTATTTCTAACAGTATTTTTTTATTGCTTTCTAGTTGTTTTGGTAGCTGTTCATCCACTAGATGTCATACTGACTCTTTTAATAAATGAAAGTGAATTGGTTTCCTGATCCACTTTTTCAGTGGTACCAAGAATAGGGAAGCATAGAGCAGAAGTTAAAGGGCATTAAATCTCTAGGTGAAAGTTCTAATTCTACAACAAATTTGATTTTTACTGTTTAGTTTAAGTTTTGACCATCTGAAGATTTGTGAGCTTTTTATAGAGACATAAGAGATTTTTACACAGGGCACACTTCCTTTTCATTATTCCAGTTTGCCTGGTGTAGTTTCTATGTATCCAAGACAAATATGAAATATAAAAATGCTAATTTAGATACTCAATAATTGCTGTGTGTTGTAAAAGAGTACCACAATTCTACAGCTGTGATAATAGCTGTAGAAAGATACTGAGTGTGTACCTCTATTTTGCCACTAACCACTAAGGAATATAAAAAGAAGTGACAACTTCTGCATTTCTCTGCCATTACTAAAGTCACATACTCATCCCTAGGCTCAGTAAAAGGTCTTTGCTACTCTCAGAGTGTACCCTTTTTCTTTCTTTAAAGGCAACTAGACCACATTTATAGTTCTTGGGCACTTCTGTTATTATTTCCTTATATTTTCTCTTTGTTAGCTATGAAGTTTGATGCAAAAGAATTGCTATCACAAGAGCCAATTAGTGGGTTTATTTTTCACCAACCTGCTCACATAGTTGGTGTACAGAAGTCAGTAAGATATCTCCTGATTTTAGAACAGCCCAGTTCTTTGTTGTCACCCTGCATTTCCCCATTGTACCTTCTCTTCCACTTCTCCTTCTCAGCTTCAAAATTCAGTTATCATTGTTCCTTCCTTCCCACTTATCATCCTTTCTTCCTTCCTTGTAAGTGCTCAGAACACACATTCTATTAAAAACTGATCTTGTCTTAGTCTTTAAAGGGAATATTTTGTCTTCATCAGAAGTTGCTGTGAAAGATTTTCAGAGTGAAAAGCAACTGGCCATGCCTTAGTACTAGCATTATTTCCATGGGAAGAAATGGTACTGTGACAACCATTTAAACCTTGACTAAGTTTGTAATAAACTAGATCTCTTTTGTGGGCACAAATCCATTCTGTGAAGCTTCCAAAGAGATAGTGACATGTATCTAGAGGGATCCTTAGGGACGAGTCCTAGTACCAAATACGATCTAATGGGAGAGTAATAAAATACAGCATTAAATGTTTTACAGATGTGGTGAAGTGAATAATCAGTGCATGAACACTTGAAAATATAATAACTCAGAGAAAAGCTGTCTTGTTTCCCATTGACTTTTTAATGTGACGTTGAAAACAATATCAACACATATATTTCATATGTAGTCTTCCTACTCCAATAGCTATCCATAAGTCTGAAATTCCATACTCAATAAAAATCTACACTGTGCAATAAAAATACGTGGTAGCATTAGACATTCTGCATCTAATTTTCACTTTTCAAGTCCATCACTATAGTTAACTGAAGCTCAAAAGCAGGTCTTTTTTGACTAAAAAAAAAAAAAAAAAAAAAAAAAAATCTGTATTTAAGAAGTTAAAAAGATTAAATTTTCCAAGGATATATGCACTAAAACATGTTCATACATTCCTGCACTCAGAAGAGATTTCATTCTGACCGTTGCATCTCAGGCTATTCTCTGTCAGAACAAAGCATAACCAGGAATAAGATCAAAGAAGGGGGAAGAAGGGGGATATTGGCAATTATAAAATTGCAGTGAGCCTCTATCGGTAGCTTAAATGAATGCTATCAACGTACAAAAAAATAACAATATTCACAGCACGCTCTACCATACTTGATAGATCTAAAATACTATTACTTACAAGAATATATGTGGTAGCAGCTTTCAAAACAAAATCATCTTCTGATAGCTCTATAATTTCCCCTTTTGTGAGTTTCACTTTTGTGTACAAATATATTAAATATATATTGGTCGATCAGTATGCATACATTCTCCTTAATACGGCATTTCTAAAGAATGCTGTATTCACCTTAGTCTCAAAAGAACCTCTCTTGAAGCATCCATGGTGAGGAAAGATTCAATTTCATGGTATGAGTAATACTACTGAATCAAAAAGGAACACATGGTGGATAAAGTGAAGAAAACCACATGATAATTTCCAGTCAAATAGTGCAGAAGGTATTTATGCTTGATCAACTGTATTAGAAAGATAAAGTAAATCTATTCAGAACCAAAAAAAAAAAAAAAAATCAGTAATACGTACAAGTATATATAGGAAGAGCACAGGTAGATTCTTTTTCCTGTGGGATGCAAAATTCGGTACTCTGCCTGGAATTATTCATTTACAGAATTCTCAAACCTCAACAAAATTACCTCAGCCCCTAGATCTGCTCCATCCATTTCCCTTATCATTACTCAACTGAGTGGCTGAAAGAAGTAGGGAAAAACTGCAGACAGATGTCCAGACTGCAAAGTAATGTACCTACAGATAGCAAAAAGAGAATCAAACACCGATGGTTCAACTTGATGAAGTACCAGCATCTTCTTGGGCAGACTGTTCACCCAGCATTAGCAGAGTCTGAGGACCTGAATGTCACTGGCATATGGTACCTCACGTGTTTCCAGAACTTCGAATTGGATGACTGCGGGTGCACAGTGTGCTGCTCTTTCCATTTGACAGTACCCTGTCGCTTGATTATGTACCTAAGAGATTCCTGAAGATTCTCATAACTCCCCATCTTCTCCATTTCCAGTAGGATCACCTTCGTATCATTTTGAATGAGGGCATTGTATAAAGCAATATGTTGATCGTAATTAAGTTCTTGACAGTTAATCAGTTGCTGTGTGAGAAGGATGATCAGCCGTCTGCTCTTCTGTATCCTCTTCTCAATTGCATTCGCTTTATCTAGCAATGCATGCAAAAAAACAAGACTATGAAATTTCCTTCACAAACTCTTTTCTATAGGCACTTCATTTCTTTTATTTTGTAATCAGAAATTACCGTTGTATCACTTCAGTCAGGTACAGTTTATTCATTAGAAAGAATTAAAAATCTCACAGTAATCAAAGTTTCCTTTCAGGTGTTTTCTTTAGTTGAAATCTTAATATCTGCACTGCTCTTAAGAACTGTGAGGAATCCAACAGATCAAACTCAGTAGATCTGGCTTGCACCATATTTGTGCTTGAACAGTAATTTCCATGTAAGAAAGTATATTCTTTTAGTGCTTTACAGATTGATCCTGCAGTACCTACACATGAAAACTAGTCTTTTGGAGACCTCATTGTGACCTTCCAATATCTGAAGAGAAAATATAAACAGGAGGGGGTGTGACTGTTTACGAGGGTGGATAGTGATAGGACAAGGAAGGGTTTTAAACTAAGACAGGGAGGTTTAGGTTTAGGTTGGATGTTAGGAGGAAATTTTTCACAGAGAGTGTGGTGACACACTGGAACAGGTTGCACAGGAGGCTGTGGATGCCCCATCCCTGGAGGCATTCAAGGCCAGGCTGGATGTGGCTCTGGGCAGCCTAGTCTGGTGGTTGGCGACCCTGCATATAGCAAGGGGGTTGAAACTCAGTGATCATTGTGGTCCTTTTCAACCCAGGCCATTCCATGATTCTATGATTCTACGATTTCGGTGACTTAGTTCTAAGAAGCTTATTTTCCTGTAGAGGGAGTGTGAATATCCCTGAGCTATAGAATGTTGTTTTATATGCAAGCCTGTGCACTGCGCTGGCATCTGCTCAACATTCATATATCAGCATGACTGAAGGTGTTTTTCTTTCCCTCTGAAATATTAGAGACAGCTGATCAATAATTAGAACTGTGGTGTTGGGGTGTTGTAGTTAGAAACTCCAAGAGCTGGCACGCCGTGGGAGAAAGTTCTAGATAAAGAAGGGTAAGGAAGATAGCTGCTTGAATGACTTCTCTGACCTATTTATTGATGATGAGAGCATTCTCTACTAAGAGTTCACCTTTCTGTGAGGTTTACTGCTTCTAATTCCTTTCATTTTCTTTTTTTTTTTTTTTTCCATTAGATTTCCCTAATATTAGAACCCTAATAATAGGTCATTTGGAACATGAGAAAAAATAAGATCAGCTATTTTTATATATTTAGTTTCCATAACTGCAAGGCTTTAAAAAACACATATCATTTTTGAAGTACAGTCCACTGAGCTCAAGACTGAAAGATGATGGAACTTGGGGAGGTATTTAGTTCTGCATTTGGATTTCTGATGCCACAGTTATGGAAATGATGAGGATGGGACTGCAAATACTTCAACAGTAGAAATCATTATAACATATTTTGTGGATATCAAAAGTTCATATGAATTCAGAAAGTGGCAGGAAGCAGTGTGGAATTAAAAAAAAGAAAAACATCAGCTGTTACAAATAGAAATTCCAGCATCTGAAGTCCACAGACTGCTGGGAAAGCACATTAGTCAAAGTACCATATAAACCTGTCCTGTTCTTAAGGTCTTTTCCAGCCATTTGCCAATGGTCACTGCTGATGGTAAGACACTTGGTTGCATAAAACATTCATCCAGTGAAGTATGATCATTCTTACGTTATTTTCTCATGTTTCTGTCTATTACTCATACAGCAGCTCTGGCAGTGCTTAGTCAGATTCTGTGTCAAGGAAAGTAGCTGACAAGACAGTGAGACCATGGAAAGAGTGGAGCAGAAGGTAATGGTGAAATCTCTTGGCTTTCTGCAAACTTGTGTTTGTACCTCCCCAGGCATCCGTTAAGTTGTAAAAAATTCCCTTAATCAATAAGACTAGAAAACAAAAATAATGTAAATTAAGGAAAACCAGTGGGAGTCCAACAGCTATACAGTAGTGTTTATAACTCGAATCATTTCCTTGTTTTGGTCTTCATTACTGGAATAGCACAAAACATAAGCTCTTCTCTGGAACCAAGTGTCATAAGCAATTCTTGAAACAATAATTCCATTTTACATCCTCCCTGTATTTCTTTTTTTTTCCTGGAAATACACATCATTTTACTGGGAAAAAATAGGATTCACCAAATGGTAAGTTCCATTTTCAGGAAGGATCACAGTAACTTCAAGCGGCATTTGCTGTAAATTACTCCTGATTTACTCTGTGGTTAGCATATTTTAATTATAAGGTTTGAGATTTGGAAATCTGGTAACAAAAGACTCAAGATCAGAAGGTAATCAAGAGTGGGGAGTACTTGATAAAGCAAATCTGTCTGAAATCAGAGAACTTTTAAGCCCTCTCCATGACAGATTGATTCTGAACAGCTTTTCCTCACAACTGGAAACATTTTGAGGCATGACAGTGGACAAGAAAGGCAACTGCAGAAGGCAGGGAATGTAAGCAAGGAAAGGAGAAGGACAATGGTCAGTGCCAGCTAGGGAGGGATGCTCATGTCTGCTGCTTTGATGACTCGGTTTGGCAGTTGACACCAGCAGTGCTCTCCCTTATCAAATTAAGAAGGGCAAGAGCTGCCTTGGCCCAGAGCTCACACGTTGACAGCCAGAAGAACCAGGCCCCCTACCCGCCAGTACCTAGGATTGAAGAGAGGGAAGGGAGATCTCTGCAATGCCAGACAGCAACATCCCTCAGGCTGATGCTGGGATATCTATGCATTTGTGCTTAATAATGTAAAAAAGTAAAAGTCATTCATCCTTTTCATTGTTTTCAAAATTAGTTTCACTGATATAGTTGACACTAACTTTATGGTAGTTGTAATTCTGAAGTTGTAAAGAAATTTTAAAATTTCAAAATGATAAAAAAAAAAATCTGATAAAAATCGGAAAAAAAATACTTATTGTCCTAGGCTGGCTGGGTGAGTCTTTATTGTGCTTGGATTACAAGCATCCATTAATGCATTTGCAGACTGAAAATGTCTTGGTTTTCAGCCAACATATTAGAGCCTCTGTTAGACCCACAGTCTGTACTTCATTTGCATGCTATGCTCTGTTTTCTCCAAGAAAATACTGCCCTGGTGTAATCACCTGAACAGATGGCATATTGTTTTGCCACTGACATATCTGTGAGTTTCGTTGTTCTGGATCAGGTGGGCGAGGTAAGGTCTGCCTCAGCAACTCTTGCAGCTGTCTGCATTCTCATTGCAGTGGCTTTTCTCAAGGCCAGGCAGAACTTCTGACACTCTCAAGGAAAGAGCATCAGTGATCTTGTCTCAGCTCTGTGCAGATGATTTTGGGTATGTTTAACTCAAAATGAGGTATCTTTGGCTTCATGCCTCTTTTCTGATAAAAAGAGAATATCTGGTCCACAGAACACCAGAGCACAAGTCATAGAAGTGAGCTCTGGCAGAAAGTAGATAGCACCTAGATTACAGCTGATAAGAGAGAGAGCATAGAGATGTCTGCATGAAAATTAACACTGATTAATTAACAAGACTCCATTTCAGAAAACAAGGAACTAGATGTGAAGAACTAAGAATGTCTCTTGAATTAGTGCTGGGAATTGTATGAAGTGAAAGTAGGTCACCTTGGTATACAGAAGCTGAACCTCCTGCAACTTTAGCACAATTGCCACAGGTTGAAAAACCATGAGTGATAACAGCAAGGTTAATTGCTCAACTTAATTCCTTGTTTTCTTCTCTTCAGTGTCTTGTAGACCTACTCGTGCATGCTTTGTTCAGATAGTGGCAATGCAGACTTGCACTGTCTGAAGAGCAGGTGTATATCTGAGTCACTCTCTGGGTCACATTTCCTGCATCACCCAAGAAGGTGATAAACAACTCATGCCGCACCCTATGGCTTACTTTTCTTAGAACTTCAATAAGAACAAAGTGCTGTTGTGTCACCCTGCCTGACACATCAGACACAGCTGCTGCTGAGATGAGCAACCTGCTCAGGAATGCAAAGGGACCTCCTTCCCTACCTCGAGGCTCTAGAAAAACAACTTGCTCCAATGCAATAAATAATGCAGTGGATTATCTAATTTGAAACTTACCTTCTCCAGGATATGTATCTCTGCCATAAATGCATAATGTATAGCCACATTTATTTTCCAGAATATCTGGCATGATTTGGTAAACAAAATATTCTACAAAAGTAGCTTCAGTGTTGTGGCTCCGGGGGTAAATAACATAGGCATCATACATCTTCCCATCTGCAAGGCAGAACAAGAAGAGAATAGATTAAGTTAACATGAATTCGAGCTGTCTATTGCAAGAGAGAAAAAAGTAGAAGAAGAAAGAGAAGAATGTCTTTGAAACAGATCTGAGTAGATCTTGCTGCTAATCATAATGAGGCAAATCACTGAATACATCTTTGGAAATTAGAGAGTGTACATATTTTCGTGTACAACTGTTATGTCCTATACACTCACCACTTTGGAGAATCTGACCATTGCATTGTAAAAGATGCATCTCGAAGCACATAGAGTAAGGATTCAGTGAAGTAGAAATGAGTATCATCATTTGTTATGTCAGTGTTAGGATAGGTTCTTAAATTGGATTTTCAACGTAATTTGGTGCAATTTTGTGTATATTTGTTTGTTTTTAAAAGTGAAAACAGTGTTGAATTCATTGCGTGTGTAATACATCACTACAGAGCCAAGGCTAAAGGTGAATGTAAAGCACTACCAGAGCTGTTTGTTCCTTCTTATATAATGATTGCAGAAGTCATGAAAAAGGAAGGATTGGACACAACTGGCATGTGAGTTTGTAAATAGCTATCGGATTTCTCTTTCCATATTATTTGTTTTTTCCTTTTATTTAAACTTTAAACCTTGTGCAATGCTTACTCACCATCCTTGACCGAATAGGCCTGAAACAAGTCCCGATACAACAGGACGATATCAACTCGGAAGGACTGATACAGTACAACAGAGACTGCTACTGACATTAGGAGAACTAGAAATCCAGCAATCATGAGGACATTAGGACCTGCTGCAAAACAAAACACAGAGAAATGTAGTGTTAGCTGCAGCCTCAGCTTCTCTTATCTTCTGCTGTGGCTTGAAGGAGCTCACCCTGATAAAAATTCTTCCTTCCCCAGCTGGTGTATCCAGCACAGAGGCCTGTTGTGCCCCGGAAGTAGAAGCATACTAGGCAATACATACCGAATATCCACCCTTGTTGAACATAAGCGCACTAAATACCACAGCTGGCAGTGATGTTTGTAGTCTGTAACATGACCAACTACGATGTTAAAGGATTTTGCAAGGCAGCTGAGCCCAAGCCTGACAATAGGAAATGTCCACACAGGGGCAAGCAGAGGTTCGAGTGTGGTTGCACAAACAGGGTGCAAAGAAACATGTGCAAATAATAAAATCTGCAAGATAAGATCAAAGTATGCAAAACAAGCAGGAAAACAGAGTGAATCTGGTCATAAAAATAAGATAAACTATAGCAGAAGTAGAGGCATCTCCTTTCAGGGACAAGGAGCATAAAGCATCAATGACAAATACAGAAAACTGGAAAGAAAGGAGTCACCCATTGTGGTTCCAACTTCCCTCATGGAAGAGCTCTTGAATCTGATCACCTCAGCATCAGAGGTAAAGACTATCAGGGACAACCATCATCAGCTTAGCTGTGCTATCATATGCTTACAGTTTAGTATAAGATTGTGATTATCACCCTTTGGAGAAGAGCTACATTTCTGTAGCAGCCCAGAGAGCTATGTTCTTGTATTTGCACATTTATTCTCTTGTGATATACATAGCAGAAGTCAATCTAGATATGCATAGCCTCTAGTTGTCATCTAGTTCTGCTGCAGCAAGAGGCGACGGGAGGCAGAAGCAAGGTCATTTTGTACTCTCTCCAGACTAGAAAACAGAAAGCTGTAATAATCCACTGATTACTACAGCCACAGAAGAAGAAACTTTTGACCTGTGTTCTGGACATAGTGAAAACACCCAGATTCAGTACTGAAAGCACTATAAATTCCAGAAGTTTGAAATTAATATAACAAAGAATTAAATAGCAGTTACACATACAGGATGCATTACTCCTTTGGATGGAAGATTAAAGTTAATTGCTTTACAGAAGAAATCTACCCGAAAGCAAATGAAAC
>PPHD01006248.1:0-24864 GCA_002909625.1 Bambusicola thoracicus
ATATATATATATATTTAACTTCTCATAGGCATACATGAAACACGCTTGGATTTCATAGTATATAGATTAAATTCCCTACTCTTAAATGTTAAAAGCAGTTCTGAATGGGTTCAAATGAGGGAAGAATGATGACAGATCTGTGACAAATAGTCAAACAAATTCTTTCTATAACTGAATTCCTTCTATGATAAGTTTTAGGATAACTGCATCAAGAACTACATACAACTTAGCATCAGGTTTACATACAACATCAGTATCCAGATTTAATGCAGTCAAGAATGTATCAAAAAAATGTAATTTGGCCATAATTTTCAAGAATGCAGCACAGTACACAACCAAGTGGCACTGACTGCTGACTTGTACATGTCAGCTGGTGAATTACCATAAAATCACAAATGAAATTGTATCTGAACTAAGATATTTCTCCTTTCCCCGCAAGTTCATGCTGATGAGAGTTAACATGATCAGTTACACCTAATAAAGACTTAAAGAAGGTAATGATGAGGTCAGTTGCGTCTTTCTTCCTTCTCAGCATTTCTATTTAAAGTGGTTGAGGGATTAGAAATATCAGAAACTCAATTTGACTACAAAACTGGTTTTTAAGAAATCCAGATACTTTTCTTCCACCCTACTCGATGCACTTAAATTTTTCACCACATTAACAATTTACATTCATAGCTTTACGTCAGTATGAAGAGTGTTGCTAGATCGACAAAAATTAATCTCATATCACTTGCTTGGCACCATTAATTACTCAGCTTATAGAAGCCATGCTAGAAGGAAATCCCATTCAAAGGCAAATATAACTACCAGTTTATACAGGTACTCCAGTTTGAAATAAATGCTGAGGGTGGGATGGGGGGAAACTTCTAAATTGGAAAGATATGGATTTGATGGATGGACTGTTCAATGGACAAGGAGCTGGTTGTGAGCTCATACAGCAAACGTAGTGCTCAAAGGCTCAGTGTACAGATGGAGATCAGTGATGGGTGGTACTACCAGTTTCTCCAATAAAAAAACCTGTGGGAAACTGTTTCAAAAGCCTTGCTAAAGTTCAAGTAAACAACTTCCACTGTCTTTCCTTCTCTAAGCATGTCAACTTATCACAGAAGGCAATCGGGTTAGTCAGGCAGGACCTGCATTTCATAAACCTATGCTGACCGGGCCTGATCACCTGGCTGTCTTGTAGATGCTGTATGATGGCACTGAAGGTGCACTGCTCCATAACCTTCCCTGGCACTAAAGTCATACTGACAGGCTGAGGCACTAAGAACAGACTGAAACCTGTGTTGGCTTTCTTGAGATGCATTACCCCAAGAAACAATTGGGACTAGCGAAGGAAAGCTTGAACCTCAAAACTGGAGGGAAAAAAATTCACCCCAACTAGATTACAACTCCCAGAGCACTAAATGGACAGGACAGATTTACACAAGTATTTTACTCAACAAGGATTTTAATCAAGGAAGCAAAAGCAAATTGCAACTTTGTCATCATTAAATGGATGCCAAAAATCTTTAAGTCAGGAGGGTTTGCATGGCAAAATGAGCTGACAGTGCATGGGAAAATAACAGAATTTATGATTTAGTAGACGACTTGCAAGAATGCTTTTCAAAGAACTGAATAATGTTAAGATTTTAATGACTATCAGCTATGCAGTATAAAATTTGTTTTATTGGATGTTCCTTGGCTCCTCTTATTCAAAACTTTAAATATGATTTTTAATGTGGATTGCTCTGGAAGTAATGCCTCCTATTTATTTCCATGGAAACGGAAACAAAGAGCACAATAACACTATCTGATAGAGTGAATTCTCAGCTAAAAAACAGTGTATGTTGCTCAGAAAAATCTGCACCTGCAGAAGTGTCCCACTGTTTTACAGCTGCTATGATTGTTGCCAGGAAAGCATTGCCTACATGGTCCATCTTTCAACAGCCCAAATGGATAGAAATCAGAAGATGTCAAATCCAGGCTATAGGATGGGTGTGGTAGGACAGTCCAGCCAAGATTGGCAAAATGCCCTATGGTCTTCAATCTGGCATTACCATGTTGCAAGAGAAAGGTTGTCTTCTTCTCTGACCTGACTCTGGACGTTCAAGCCTTCAGCTTAGTCAACACCATAATGCAGCAGTCAGAGCTGATCGGGGTTCCAAGAAATCCAGATGGATCACCCCCTTCCTAACCCAAAAGACAGTGCACATCACTTTACCCACTTAGGTTTGAGTTTTGAACTTTTTCTTCAATGGGGAATTCACACATCACAACTCCATGCACTGCCATTTTGACTCCAGCTCATAGTGGTGACACCACATCTCTTCACCAGTAATGATGCGATGCAGGAAACTGTCACCTTCAGCCAAACTTTGCGAAATTCCAACACTGCCAGTATTGGTTCCAATGTATTGAAAGCAATATTCAACTCCATAAACAGTTCCCTGGTCATAATAATCTACTGATTTGTCTGGATGAGCAGATTAAGATGCTCTTCATTTTGTGGTGTGACAGCCATGCATGGCCATCTAGAACATGGCTTATCTTTCACATCAATGTCACCGCAGCTGAAACGTACCACCCACCACCTCACCGTGTTAACGTCCATTATTTGGTCTCAATAAACATTCAGCAAGCATCAATGAATGTCAGAGGGTGCCATTTTTACAGTATGGAGGAATGCAGTTCCACACCTTTGCTTCAATACGCTCTTTCACATCAGATGCCATTTTGTCAGACTGTCCCTCTGCTGCCATCTATCGCATGGCAACAAAATGTAATGGAATATTGGCAGAATGGTTCAATCTCTACTGCCATACTACCAGCATCTGCCTCTGATGTCTTGAGCAACATAATAAGGTGGGAGGCATTGCTTTTGAAACAGCCCTCATAGTTAAAGAAGCTTCCACACACAACCAGGTTTCAAAGACTACGTAAAATCCAACCTTCATGATAAATGATGTTCTGCCGTGCCCAAGGCTAAATTCATAACTTAAAAAAGAATTAATTTCCATTGGCAAAACCCTCCTAGATTTTAAGTTATCTTTTAAATAAATGGACACAATGTAGGTAACATCATAGCATGGAAAACGTTCTATCATTACACTTCATTTCAAAGTAACCTCCAAACATGGTGAAAACAACATACTTCAGGTCAGGACAAAACCAACCAAATGACTATACTGGTGTTAAGTACATGTGTGTAAACTTGGCATACTGAAAAATATAACCAAAATACCCACAAAAAAAATCAGTTACCAAGGAAATGCTGTCTAGTGGACAGAGCACTTGGTCCTCCGGGTACCTGAGTTTTATTCCCAGATCTGTGTCATCGGCTTGGTCTCAAGTTACTTTGTGATGAAACACTCCTGTCTGCAAAAGCCATACCCATCTCCTCTCTAAAGCGTTTTGAGATTTGCTGAAGAAAGTATGTTAGAAGATATGACTTAACTCCTTTTTTCCTGTTTAATGTGCACTGTCTTTTCCATCCTACTTCATAGGAAGGGGAAATGACCAAGACCTTCTTTCTGTGAGCTGACATTCTGATTCCAGAGGGACAGGTCAACAGCTGATTCCAAAAAATATGTACTGATTAGCACTGCCAAGAATCTGTCCAACTCTATCAGTGTTTATTCTTAAAATATAGCAAATCTTGAGTTGAGCTGACATCATCAGGGAAGGGACTAATATAAAAAGTGATGCATGAATACTTCATAAAAGAAAGATCACCCCTAGTAAATTGTTGCTTAATGTTACTGGAAGTAAAACTAGGCAACTCCCCCCTAATTTTAGTCTGACTGCCCTCATAACTTTTTCAAAATACTTATTAAACAGTTACAAAATACAGTTATGTTGAGACAGCCTTTCCTAGCTAAGGTAATCAGATGAAACAATGCTAAATCTTGTTTATGAAATGCAGCAATGAAATACCTTTTTCCTACACGAGGTATGCAACAACTTATGAGTAACTAGGAAACGCCTGAGGTAACGAAGTGTATAATAGGTAATGTTTTGACATCAGGTTTCCTACGCTTGGTTGCTGATAAATCCTTCCCACCAGAGCACTAGTACGCCTGCTTAATGGATTCCAGGAATCTGCCTTTCAGAAGCAACATACTAACTAATAAACAAGTATTGCTTAATGGCCGACCTCGTACCACAGCTCTGTTTCAGACCTTTCCAATGAACTTATTCTATTCTTCCAAGAATCAAACTATCAATGGCCATCTCTTATCTCACAATACCCACTCCACCATTTTTTATTATTTATTTATTTTATCTGGAGCAAAGCATTGCTACTGAAGTCAGCTCAGAATTTGCTCTCAAAGGCAAAACAACAGAATGGGGACTGCTACAAGTCCCATTAGAATCCTGAAATACTTCTGCCGGCTCCTTTACGAGTCTTCCATGTAAACCAAAATTCCTAAATACACTATTCTACCCCTTGTCTTACAGCTCATGTCAGCACAGAGATGGTCCAAACCCCACAAAATGGGGTCCCACAGCATCTTCTAGCTCAAATCACTGTCTTTCATCCAGGTATTACTCATCAGAGTCTCATATATTAAAAAGACAGTATTAACCATATTTCTGAAATTTTCTGGGGGAAGCTGAGAATACAATTCCATTGTATTAACCCGATTCTGCTCCAAGCAATATAAAAATACCACTAGAGAATGCATTCATCAAGTATGGACAGATACATTTAAACTCTCCTAACACATGAAAAGCAATCTACAAATCCTCTTATACAAACCTCCTCAATAAATGCTGAATCTTAAACCTCATTACAGGAGAACATTTTCACAAATTATGCTTCTTCCTCCCAGCAAAAGCTAATGGGCAGAGTCAAGATGTCAGAAATACAGCAGGAACTGGAAGAACCTTGTTAAGCATCGGTTTCTTGTTTTCTGCCCATTTTTAGAAAGCTATTTTAATGTTCTACACGCAGCTTTTTCACTCATACTACAAGAAGTACAGATACTGAATCAAGTCAGGGAAGTGAAAGCACAGAAGGAACTACAATTCAGTTAGAGCTACCCTCTTTCACTCCTTGCACAAAGAAAAGAACAATTTACTGCTGCTCAGGGAATATGGTCACCAGCTGCTTACTTAGGGTTATCCAGTCTGTAAATCCATGTCTCAATGCTCTGTCCTACACAGCATCCCCACAGCGTTCATAGAATCATAGAATTACTCAGGTTGGAAGGGACCTCAAGGATCATCAAGTCCAACCGCAGCCTAACCATAGTACCCTAACTCTAACTACCCTCTGCTAAATCATGTCCCTGAGCACCACACTCACACTAGGGCTAGCAACAATATGTAGTTGCTAAGATATCTGATTCAGATGTGAAAAGTAAGATTTCTAAACCTAGACATCTAGAAGAGGGCAAAATAAAGATCTACGCTCTCATTTAAGAGCACTACGTGTTAATAACATGCTTCTGAATCTGTAACACATTAGGCTATTTGTGAGAAACACACAAATAGACTTGTTGCTGTGAAGCCAATGACAAAAACCACACAAGACTTCCCTCAGTATCTTTCTCATACAGCTTCACAAAATGAAATAATAGCTTTAACATAGATTTCCCGTCAGTACCCACCCCACAAACAAACTCTCAAGTATTAAGTAGTGGAAGCAACAGGATAACTAAAATGAGTTCCTATCATGTAAACACATCAGTTTCTACAAAACACGAATATTTCAAAATCAACGTGGAAGATATGTACGTACCTATAGCTGTCTTCACTTTCTGTATCTTGTTCTTCATCAGAATCTTTGTATTTATCAGGATCTGGAAGAGCACTTGGATCAAACTCATCTTCACTTCCACTGTGTGCAAGAACAGCCACCGTTTCCCCTTCAGCCTGCCAGGTGACAAATGGAGAGTTACAAGACAAGCAAACACATCCACAACCCCATTAGCAGAGACACTACAACAAAATCTATTCACCACACTTGAAAGACATCACTAGTATACCCAGGAAAATGGAATCATTTCTGTTGTCATCAGTGTTCTTCTCTCAAGACTATTAAAGGCTGAAGAATCATTATTCAAAATGAAGCTCAAGGATTTACATTCAAATTCTACTTTCATATTAAATCTACCAAGTCTAAAAGATCTTGGCAGCATTATCAGCCGTCATTTCAAAGTGTTTTAGACAAAACTCCACTGTCCCACAGAAACACCGGCGAAGAGATGTGAGCTTGAGGACACATTAATCACTTCTGTAAGGCATATTTTATAAAATACCGTGATTTAAAACTTAGGCAGTCTTCCATGTCAGTTAAAACAAAAGTCTTAAAATTAGAGCAGAATTAACTGTCCTATGGGAGTTTCTGCCATTCACTGCAGTCTTGAGGCTCCCTCCCAGAACCCCCCACCTTCCCTCTTCAGGGCTCAGCTCCCCTCTGTCTTACAGCCCCTCTTTGGAAGGCAAGTATCCCCACAGGTGTGGGAATGCCTCACTAATTCTGTAACAAAAAGGGGAGGAGGTGCCACTCCATAATGGTCTTGGATGGTAAAATAAACGAGACTGCGCTGCAAGTCCAGGCTCTGCTGCACGCAGTCCTGAACTAACAGCGCCACTTTTGTAAATGGTACTACTGCAAACAGGCACTAACAAAGCAGACCGTTTGGCGGGCTTATGCAATTGCACATGCACATGAAAACACAGACAAAAAGTTTACAGGCAGTTGTAAGCGACAGAGATCTGAGATTCACAAGTTCTTATAGTGGAAAGCAAAAAAAAACCCGCAAAAACAAACCAACCAACCCAATGAAACTATAATTAAATACATCACTATCTTTTGTTTACCTTTCTAAACAATATCCCCGCAGCTGAGTTTTCAAAGCAGCACTCACTTAAACAATACTTTATTCTGTGAGTATCTTCACATAATTAAATATTTAAAGTTAAATACTGCTCTGATTTTTCACTACTTCCATCCATCTCCAGGCCAAAGGTTTGAAGAACGCTGCTCTCAAGCGCACATATCTCACCACAATATACACAAACCAAACCCACATCAAATTCCTTTTTCTTATATTGGCATGTATGGTAAGTGAAAGGAAATGAGCTGGTGAGGGGTAACATTAGTCACTGCTGCAAGGGCCTGTCCAGCAACACCTCTACAGTGCATTCAAAGCAAGGAGAAAAGGCTAAAAGCCAGATTTGCTATAAAAAGGAAAAAGAAAAAACATATGAAACATGCATTTTGTTCTTGACTGCTACAAAGTACAAGTAGAGGTAATTGCACAGCTGGGTGTATGAAATCACTAAGGGTGTCATCAGACTCAGCAGCACTGCAAACTACCTGCAGTAACACAGGCACTGCCTGAAAAGCACACTGATTAGCAGGAACTTCAGGTACAACAGTTTACAATAACATTTAGAAAAACAACACATTTTTTGCCTTGCAACAATATCCTCCAGTTCATCTCTTAGTACATTAAAGAGCACCATTAACTCCACAGAACACTGTTCTGAAGGCTACTTTTTTTCTAAAGAATTTCTATATTTGAAAAGTGTTCTGCATTAAATTATAGCTTACTTCTATTTCCTTCAAATGTTCAATATTTGCTCTTTACTTGAGCTGCTGCTGCATCTGTTCTTTCAACAGAAACACTGCATACAAAATACACATTAAAAAAAGCAGAAGAGAAACATTATTCAAAGCCATGAGATGGAATAAAATATTTTTAACATGTATGTGTGACACTGTGCAACAGAAAGCCAACATTTATTGGCAGTCATCTTTGAAGACTGCTCTTAACACGCACCTTCTCAACCATGTCAGCAAAATGTTGGTATTGCATCAGTTCTTAAGTACTGTCTGGAGCAATGAGGACAGGCTAAAAGAGCTGGAGCTGTTCAGCCTGGAGAAGGAGGCTCTGGGGGGACCTTATAGCAGCCTTCCAGTACCTGAAGGGGGGCTACAGGAAAGCTGGGGAGGGACTTTTTATAAGGGCAGGTAGCGACAGGACAAGGGGAAATGGTTTGAAACTGGAAGAGGGTAGATTTAGACTAGATATTAGGAAGAGATTCTTCACTGAGGGTGGTGATGCACTGGAACAGGATGTCCAGAGAGGTTGTGGATGACCCCTACCTGGAGGCATTCAAGGCCAGGCTGGATGGGGCTGTGAGGAATGTGGTCTAGAGGGAGAAGTCCCTGTTAAACCCAAACCATTCTATCATGAAAGTATTCTATGATACATGTACATGTAAAACAAACACACACAGAACAAACCTTCACTTTCATTATGCTTTCATATCCACTTTTCCAGCAAAAATGTTGCAGAGATGTATTCAAAGTAATGCTTACTATTACAAAATAAATAATTGGCAAAGATGCCTCTAATTTATCATGAATCACAAGGTCGTATTTCTTATGAGCACTGCCTGTTACATATTCATTAAAATATTTGTAAGTCCCTGAATTGTTAAGAACTTGAGCATGAACATTTATCATCCACAGCTGAACAACAGAAACTCATTATTTTTCACTCTTTATTCAAATTTTTATCAACCAGTCAGGAAGAAGAAATCCTGTGACTTCACATTACTCACCACAACAATGGGAGGAAAAAATGTCAAATCACAGCACGAGGCAACACCTGTACAAAATCTTTAGATAAAACTTACAAATAGGATGCAGTTTAGAGAATTGCAATTGGATCCTTCCTAGGGCAAGCACTATCGAAGACAACATGAACTGAAGAACAGATTTGTACTGCCTGTAATTTATGCCTAAGGTTAGGTGACAATTTGCTTTGCAGAATGACTTATTACGAAGTTCTACTGCGGACAGAAACCTATTCAATCATCAAATCAGGCTAGTCAGGAGAACAGGATTCAGTGGCCCCTCCCTTGCTATTTTCATTCGGCCACAGGGTAACTAGCTATCTTTTACCAACCCAGACAGTCTGGCCCCTTCTATTAGCAGTTTACTATCAGTACTTACAAACTTCATGTGAAAACTTCCAGTTTTAATATGGCACTGAGATGGAAACACCTCTGTATTCACACAGTCTCCCTATGAGATACTTCTTGTCCTAAGACAACACCACAGAAAAATTCAGCAAAGTTCCTATGCGGGAATATGGAAGATTTGGATACCTCACTGCCTTCAACACACTGTACCAGGCCAATGATATTCCATTTCAAGCATTTTGGAAAGATGCAGATATGGTGAAGCAAACAGAGAGCTGCTGCCCTGCTTCAAGACATGGTACCTCCCACACAACACCCAGCTGTTTATATTACAAGATGCAATGGCAACTGAGTTTCTTTATAGGGAAAGCAGAATACATGAAGATCAGGCAGCTCTGTCAGGTGGGCTGAGAGAAGCCTAAAATGAAGAAATTAATGCAACTTTTTAAGGAAACAGACACTCAAGGGATTACATTTTTCTGAGCAGTAGAGTGATGCCTTCTTTCTGCCACCCATTAGGTATTCAAGTGAGAACTATCTGCTGCTGTGGGATAAAAATGGAAAGCTGAAAAACATGCTATGATAACCTGTAGGTACACAGATGACCTTGCTTTATCCAGGACTTAAATTACACAACGCATTTATTGAGGTATTTAGTTTATAATTAATTTAATAGGTATTTATTTTTTTATTTGATTAAATTATCTGGAGTTGCAATTTGTGTGTTCAAGCCTTTGAGCAATTTATTAGTCCCTGGTAACCAAACTGAGTGAGGGAGAGAATTGCTTCAGCAGCGTCAATTCTATCCATAGCAATTTATAGATACAGCACAGTGGTGGAATATTCCTAATCAACCAAAAAAGAAGTTGATTTCTGTCTTTCAACAGTAGCAAGTTATACAACATTTATTATTCCTACTAAAACATTCCGTTCCTTTAGAGGAACTTTTGGTCACCTTTGGCTTTTGTTAATAATGCAGTCTCTCCCAGTAAGCAGTTTGTGATTTTAATGCAATTCAAAGGTAAGTTTTAAATACTGTAAGCAGGTACTTTGTACAAGCACACAAGTTTTAAACATACAGTATCTTTCATGACCTAACAGCATCTCAAAGTATATTACCTTTCTTCCTTTTGACAAATATGTTTCAGATAAAAATGGGAGTTTCTTCTGTGCCACTAGTTATAACAGAGCACGTTCACAGAGGTGTTTTGTAGGGTCTCCATTAAGCCATCTGCATTCACCTGATTGCCTTGGGGACTTTTTTTCATAGCCTGAATCTCTAACCTAGAACACTGTGTCCCATGGGATGTGTGGTTACTCTGGTATTGCAACATCTACACTGCCCAAAGGAATACAGCTATTCTGGTAGTCCACAAATAGAAATAAAGTCTTTGATGTAGCTGCGGTGTTTGATCCAACAGTCACTTTGAAGACTAAGACCAAATCCATAGATGATACTGGAAACTGATTGGGAGCCACTGGAGCAAATCAAGTGCAGAACTGACGTAGAAAGAGTTGCTGAAACCATTCTTAAAGGGGGCAACCATACAGACCACTGGCTAATGATCCCCAATAGCCTTCAAAAATCTAAACTGAATGACAACAGCTCTAACTGGAGGTGACAAACACCCAGAGCACCATTTCCACTGAGACAAGGACCTGGTGCAAGATGATTTTTTCTTAGAAGTTAAGAGGGAAAACTGTGATCAAGTCAAGTGAAATTTCTTCCTGTTATCTTTTACTCTGCTACCGACATCCAGGTTGAACACTGATTCTAACAGGTAATCTGTCCTTTCCAAAACTGGTTTAGCAAATCCTTATAGCCTAGTTTGTTCTTGTGGGTAACCAGGAAGCAGTATACAGAAGGGTAGAAAGAGCAGAGAACAGGTCATTGTTGCTTTCTGGTCACACTAGCCTAGTGTGAAGCACGCAGGCTGGTTCAAGGCACATGACAGAAAGGAGAAGTTATGAACAGAATGAGTGGCCGAATTCCATGGGACTGGCCTGAAAGGCTGGTAACAAAAAACTGGAGAAATCGAGGCTGCAGATTAGTCAGGAAGACATTGGCATAAGCACTACAACGATGGAACCTGCATTCCCACAGTGTGGAAGGAGTACCCCTCCCTCCTCTGGAAGGAGTATCAATCTTGTGTTTTGGTAGAAACGACAGACAACTCTTAGCTTAATCTGCAAAACATTCACCCTTCCCAATCATCAGCAGTCACACCAAGGTTCAATTTCATCTAGCTGTTTTTTCTTTTAAGCAATCTGACATCTTAATAAAAAAAGAAAAATAGCACGGCTTAGCCACAGGCACAGCTGAGAACTGATGTAAACACAAAAATCACAGAAATTTCCACACATCCACTTCTGACTTTTTGATACTAGCAGAGCTTCTGCAGTGATCACGGTCATAAATACACATTTTATCTGCAAACTTGTTCTCCGTGAAGTACCGGTATTCCATATCAGAGTTAATAGCTACACAACAAATGCAGATAGAGAAAGACAATCTGTTAAATTTACAACCACAAACTCATCAATGTCAGAATGAGATGCTGAGAATTTCTGAATCTACCCAAAGACTGTTTTTTATTTCAATGTATTTTCTCTTATCTTTATTTGAATTATAATGGTTCTGTCTCAGAATTGGACATCATGCTTTTAAGTTATTACCTGCTCCTAGGAGGCCCACGTAGAATCCTCACAGTAAATACAACATTTCTCAAGCTGCTATCAGCCACAGCTACCAACACGATTTAACAAAAGGGCAAACTACCACAGTTCACGTGTGAAAGCTCAGGATAAAACAGCCGTACAATTAAAATAAACACAATTTATGCTACAGACATGAAAATGTAACTTAAAAGATATTTAGTTACTACGTTGGTAGCACTGGAACTAAGATACAGCGTGGAATATATGAAATTTTGACAAACAATAGGGTTAACCTACTGCTTGTATTGCTGATTTTAGAGATTGATTGGACCCGTGCTCCACAGAAGCTCAAGCTAATAGTTCCAGTGTAATGAAATACAGCCAGGAGCACACAGTTGTTTTAGATGCCATAAAGGATCAAAACTACAACCTTTAGTACCATAAACACAATCTCTGGCATTTGAATTCACATAGTAGTAGCTTAATCTCTGCTTAAGGATACAGCTTCCAGTGTCTGCCACACCGCCAGCTGGACAGAGATGCCACCATGCACACTAAGCCCCTGTCTGAAAGAAAGCTGATGGAAAAGATTTGTTAACACAAAAGCCTCAAAATGTTTACAGTCTGAAGTAATTCTACTTCAAAAACTTTCTAATGCTAAGTGGTCAGGTACTGCTTTGCTTGAAGTGAGCAAGTAGTACAGGAACAAAAAGGGAGGGAAGGGGGCAGTTATTTGTTGTGCCTTATATTAAAAAAAAATTGGTCTGGGAAAATTCAACGTGCCAATATACATGTCCAAAAGTTGAAGGTCCTCTCACATGAAATAGAAAATCACAGTGCAGAACAGGTTTTAAAGTTATACTCCCCACATGTAACCCTTGCATCCTTACATTCCTCTCCCTGCTTTCAAGTACACAGCAGCCACAGCTGACAGCTCAAGCACAGAAAAGTACTTCTCCGAAGTAGTCTCTATGTTCAAACACTTCAACACAGCAGCCTTCTCCAGGGAACCTCAACATACACCCATGGAGACAGTTCCTACACAAGAGAATTTTCTTTGCATCACTTTCCGGCTTTTTTGAATGAGCCAAAGGAAACTGCATCCTCTTGTTATGCAGCAGAAGGATCCCGGAGCCACAGCCGCATAACAGCAGGGACTGAAAGCAAAGACCACTCCAGGTTTGGCAGCTGTTGTATCTTTCTAAAATAGACAGGTTGCCAGCAGCAGTGCTACAAAAGGATCTGAATGGAAACCTCGTACACTACTTAGTTCTGTAAACTGGTTCGTTTTACTCTTTTCCTTCAAATGGATTTGCATTCAGTGAATGATAAACTGAAGAACATTCGCAGCATGCACTGGGTAACATTTTGTATGACAGGACTTTCATGTCTTCAATGTCCTGGTTAAGTCATGTACTCTAAACACCCGTACAAAATATGTACATAAAACTGTGTGTTTAAAGGGAGAAAAATCTGAATTAAATTAACTTCTTGCCATGGAATATATTTTAACAAGTACTGGTGCTTTTGCAGACAGAACTGAGAAGAATGACAGAAGCATTGCTGTTTACAGCACTGACTCGGTTGCTTGCTGTGAGAACAAGAAATTGTCTGCCTTCAGGACCTATTCAGCATTAGCAGCAGTTTCACATTTGTCCAAATACGCAAAGAAGTTCCCAGTAAGTGACACTGCCAGCACTGATGCTGTAGACTCATTTATTATTAATCTTGTTATTGTTGAATCCATGTTCTCATGGACTGCAACCTTACCTTGCAAAATACAATGAAGAAGACAACTTGTTGGCAGAGCATAAGGGTTGAGCAGAAGACAAAGGAGAACAAACAACTACAGTTTGATGACAAACAAGGAAGCAAGCTGGCTGGGGAACATTATGGCACTAGGCACACAACAGCAGGAGGCCTGCCCATCCCTATTCCTACAGGCATTGCTGCAAAGGGGACCTTGAAGAAGCCTTTGAGGTCTCACAGCCACCCACAGACAGCTTAGTTAAGTAAGAGGAAAAAACAAGAACAATAAACATCAAGGTGCTGCTAGAAAACTAAGCAAGGGGGCGGGAAACGGTGAGAATTCTTCATATCATTTGATGGTTGGTGGCCATGACGGGTGCTGAAACTTCAGGGCTGCAGAGATAGTGAAGAGAGGCAATTTTGCTGCAGCATTTTGAATAGATACTATTGAAGTAAAAAGGCATTCAAAAGCAAAGTGGAGATGACACTACAGCAGCTGAGACAGAAAATGATAATAACCCTTGATAACAATATGTAGACAAATAGGAAAGTTACGTCTTTGAAATGTCAAGTAAGAAGAATGAGAAAGATATGTACAGGGTAAGATCTCCAATATATCCTTCTATATTTATACAAGGCAATGTCTTTCAACTAAATGAAATAAGCAATTTTTCAGGTCTAAAACAAATCCAAGCAACTTCAAAGCAAAAAAAAAAAAAAAAGTAAAAATAAAAATAATAATAAAAAGAGAAGTTAAGAATAATTTCTGGGAGTTACTGTCAATTGAGATTATTTCTGAGAGTTACTGTCAATTGAGATAACATATAACAGCATGTCTGCAATAGAGCTGGAGCAAGGCAGAAGGGAGAGGAGCAAGAGAATGATTCTCTTCCCAAAAAGAGAGAGTGAATGACTCGTTATTTGAAGAAAATGAAGGAACATGGTTTAGCAGTGGACTTGTATTGTTAGGTGGATGGTTAAGCTTCATCTTGAAGGTCTTTTCCAATCTAAATGATTCTGTGACAAAGGTACAGCCTAAAGTGAAAGTTGCCAATATGCTCAGTGATCATGAAAGAAGATACTAAGACTGAACTTTTTTCTTGAGAGTTGCCTATCTCAAGAAGCATAAGTGAAACAGACTACTGTTTGGACAGAAAAATAGAGCTGAAGCAGAGACTGCGCTGTGACTCATTAGTACACACATGAATTCATACTCATGGACAAAGCATTACAAATTTGCATGGGCTCAGGAAGCAGGTAGATAGGTTACAGTAAGAAACTAAGGGATATTAAATGCAACTGTGCTGTGCCTTTGTCCATGAAAGTCCAAATCTCTACAGCCAGAGAGCATAACAAGTGCTTCCAGTGACTGAATAACTTTTGGTTTTAGTAATTGAAATACAAGTAGCTTAAAAAAGGAGAGAGCAGAAGATCTGGCACCCATCTGTGGATACAATTAGTGTATGAAGGACTTCCCTGGAAGCCCCCATCAACACTTGCAGCAAACCAGCCTCAAACAGGCCATAGTCATGGAAGTCATCTTTTAGCCTAAGAATTTTTAAGCGAGGACACTGCAATTTTCAGCTAAGGACATCTTATCCCTTGCACTTGCTCATTTGTTGGCTTGTTCATTTCAACAACATCTGAAAAATCTTTATACTCCATAAATAATGCATTCTATCCATAACAAAAGGATACAGTACACGGTATGATTGATTACCTTGGCATTTAGCTCTTGTGAGAATAGCTTTTGTGAAACATGGCTCTATTGGTTCCCAGAAAATTACATTTTGGCAAAACTGTCTGAACTATCAAACTTAGGCATGGCTAGACATAATGTTATTAATACTGCACAGCCAGGCACAAACTATAACTTTTTAAACTGCACCAAAACAACACGATCTGTTGTCAGAGTGGGTGGATCACTTCACATCTGTAATTTAAATTATTAACTACAATGCCAATTAAAATGGGCAAAGATTTAATTCACACAGTAGCATACACAAATAATAAATTTTCCTTTTGTTTTTCTTTTCAGTGCTTTGAGACAATGTCTTTTACATTGGCTTTTACATGAAATTTTGCACTATTTTTTGCTATTTGAAGTCTCTGTTTTCCCTTTTTTCCTCTTCCTTCTCCATAGTGACATTAGAAAATGGTAATAGAGGCACCACCTATTTGCTAAA
This sequence comes from Bambusicola thoracicus, assembly GCA_002909625.1. NCBI lineage: Eukaryota > Metazoa > Chordata > Aves > Galliformes > Phasianidae > Bambusicola > Bambusicola thoracicus. The sequence goes on from PPHD01006248.1 coordinate 15,522, forward strand.
TAATTACTAGCAATAGCAACTACTGTCTCTTTCCATCCAAAACCGAAACAGATTTTAAATAAATTTTAATTAAAACATGCATAAAACAGCATTATAAAGTACGTTACATAATATGTGTATATTATTTAAAAGCTATTACTAATTAATATTTCAAGTCAAACCATTCTAAATACAACAAATATTTGGAAGAAACATTAAATTTATCCAAGCAAGTGCTATATTTTAAAATAACATTTAACAATGCATACATTCTCTGTTGCTAAAAATAAAACTCACTTCTGAGCATCCTACCTTAGATGATTTTGATACAGTTAACAGATCTAATTTCTATTCTGAGACTGAAAGAGGATAAAGAATGAACTGAAGAATAAACACAGATACGCAGTTCCTCAAACACTCGTATGTTTTCAACCTTTAACTAACTACACTTTGAACTGGACAAACCAAATATACCTAAATGAAGAAAAGGCTATTTCAGAACCAGGGAAGAATACAACTTACTATGAAAACATGGTAAACTTTTTCACATTGTTGAACTGTTGTCTAATTCATATCACTTCTTGAAACTGTATCAGTAACTTCACTTCTTGAATTGTGTTACTTTCATAGATTTACATAAAATATTCTTCATTACCTTAATTTAACCTATTTCTCTTTTAACTTCTCAAACAGTGTGTACCCAATTTAATTTAAAATATGTATTCAAACAACTATTTTTGTCTTTATACTGAACTTCTGGTGTTTAACCATTATGTTCTTAAAGTAGTGGTGGTTTGATTTTTTTCTCCTCCTTCTCCCAAACACTTGCAAAATATATACAAAATGTCAAGGAAAGGGAAAACAAGGATAAATGTTAGTCACACTGAGTTAAATCACAGCATGCTTAAAAAGGCGTTGGAGAAAGTAATTTTAGCCTAACTCTACTGCTTATTATGAACTCCAGTGTACACAGCTCACTTGCTCTACTCACCTCTTGGTGTTATATAATCTTCTTGCAATGATGACTTGCCATACATAAGTAAATACTGGAAACAGAAACAGCAAACTGGAAACAAGACCCACTGGTTTGAGTATAGCCTTATTGCCAGTTCTCATTAATTTATTATCATAGAATGTCCTGGGTTGAAAAGAACCACAATAATCATCAAGTTTCAATCCCCCTGCTATGTGCAGGGTCGCCAACCACCAGACCAGGCTGCCCAGAGCCACACTCAGCCTGGCCTTGAATGCCTCCAGGGATGGGGCATCCACAGCCTCCTTGGGCAACCTGCTCCAGTGTGTCACCAACCTCTGAGTGAAAAACTTCTTTCTAATATCCAACCTGCTATTAGCCACAACAGAAACAGAAGTGTGAGCTTTTATTACCCAGATGGACTTCCATCAGGAGAAGAATTTAGTACAGCTCCATGACATGCCTTCCATATAGGTCACACAACGAAAACCACCATCTCCACTACAAATGAAAAATAATGCACTAAAAAGCATGAGCCTGACACACTACATAATATTCATGAGTCCATGCAAGTTTTATTCTGTGAAGTTTAGGCTTTAAGTCTTCAATCTCCAGAACCTTTGCTTTAATTCTGGTTTTCAGATATGCCATAAGATGGCCAAAGACAAGAACTAGCTGAACTGCTGTAACAGTAACTTCTTGAGACCGACAGCAACTGATGGCTCCATTAATCTCAGTGCAGTGATAATTTCAAAACCCTCAGAAAAATACAGTTAAGTGCTCTCTTACAGCAGGTTCCAAACAAAATCCAATCAATGGACCTGCTCCATAAATCTGTCTCTCTCGGCCTCCTAGATGGAATCTTTCTAATTCTCACACAGAAGCCTCTCAAGTACGCACTGCAGCGCAGCTATGTCAGCGGAAGACACACAGGACCTGCAGCAGAGTAGGGCTGGTGGCCACTGCCTCCCTTCCCTTTCACAATGAATAAGCTGCAGCTGCATCATTCATACCTTCATTTTCAAAGCCTTCAGTAACAAGGATCCTACAGTCTCACAAAAAACTTATGCTGCTATTCAGGTAACCATACCACGGGAACATATTTTCTAGTGTCTATACTGAATTTCCCTGTCAGAAACCTGTTACTTTTTGCACCAACCTGAGAACAGATTGCACATTTACTATTCAAGTTTTTGAAATATTTCCTCAATTTCTCTCCTCTACGATCATGCCAAGTAACATGCAGCTCATCAGCCTGGGTACAGCTTGCAAGAAAACTTTTTTTGGCCTGCTGAAGATTGAGATGCAGAGCCACTGCCTGTCCTGTTTCCAGAGTAAAAAGACTCAGCAAGACTACTTTCTGAATGGGTCTCCAGTTAAGAAGGATCCATCTGCCGTCTGGTTTGGTTCCCAACCAGCAGAAAAACATTTACAGACTGATCAGTCTGAGAAGAATTTTGAGCAAAGTCAAATCGTAGTTATGATTTTAGCATTTGGTTGCTGTGCCATACATTCTGCAAGCAGATCCAGGATCCAGGTTACCCGCAAGTTCTGCAGATCATGGCTTTACCCCAAAATATAAACAGCAATGTTGTGATGTGGAATACTGATAACCAAAAAACATAAAACCATGACACCATATTAGGAATCAAGACTATAGGTGGGTACTTCAACAAACTGGAATTTGTAGGTATGTTCTACCACTGGCAGAAATAAAAACCCACTTTCTCCAGCACCTGCCATATGATGTCTTGGACTTGCATAACTCCTTCTGTTCTTGACCTAATACTTAAAAACATAGATAAAAAATCAATCCATTTTTGGCTTCGAATATTTTTTTTCATTTGTTATATTAAACAAAGGTAAACAAACACACAAAGGGAAAACAAATGCAACTTTTAAACAGTGCTAAGCATGAATGCAATTTAAAAGACATATTAATATTGCTCCTTCTGAGAAATGGTAGAGCCAAACTGCCTGGTCCACTTTACATAAGCCACACATCTCTGCACTGGGAATACTTAATCTTGAAAATATACTTTCTGGCTTTCTTCATGACTACTACTCTTTGCAAAAGACAAGTTTAGGATTTCAGCTTTATTGAGTCACTGAAATTATTTCTGCCTCAGCAGAGCCACCTGATAATAAAATCCAGTCATTATTTGAGTGTACCTACAAACCTCTCTCTTCCCACACCTAACATAAACGTGTTATGCTTCCTTTTTAAGTTCTTTACTTTCACAAAATTTTGAGGGTAAAATTTAATGACCTGTATCAACTAAATAAATCATTTGTTATATCACATTCTGCTTGGCATACAATATTATCACAGAGGACATTTGCTAGAGGTACTGTTAAGTGAAATTCCTTGTTACATTATGCATGACTCCCCAAAGCACTGAGTACAAAATATCCATCATGAAATTCAGAATATATAACTACAATTAGAAAGAAGTACGTTCAGACCTCTGATCACCATGCTGACATCTCCAGTTATGAGTTTTAATTAAACTCACTTTTTGCACTATGTCTATTTTTATTAAGGAGGCACATTATCATGCTTTATACACCATGCATAACTAAAAAGAGATTTAAAAAAAGCTATTTGTAAATGCCTTTTTTTAAAGTGTCATCCTAATTCAAGGCACTGTTTCATAACTTCTCTTCACAACCACAACGAAAGGGTAACGTCACTGAATATAATGCAGCACCTCTCAGGGTACCAACCACCACGCTGGCAAGCTATTTTAGCACCCGGAGTAATATTTCCCATGCAGACAAGTTGATTGATGAGGTCTTTGGATGATACATGGTGTGGTTTACTATTTTTGTCAGGAAGTAAATTATCAAAAAATGAAAACAAAGAGATTCCCTAACTGCTCAGATGCATCAGAGTATCCCTCAGAGTCCCAAATTCCTGTCCTCTGGTACTGGGGACCTCCCATCACTAGGGAGGAGAGCTTTCACTCTCTGAGTATTTTCCCACGTAATAACCACATTTAATAATTTCTACAGCTCCCTGCTATTTGATAAATACAAAGATCCATCCATATGGAACTCCGAACATCTTCTTTTCCTCAGAAGCTGCATCTTCCAGAGCAAAGGTGGCAGAACTTCATGGAAAGCAGCTCAGAAAGCTCAGAAGGGAGGAGGTACCAGGGAAAGGCAGATGCCCTGCAGCCACAGGAGGGAGAAATCCTTTCAGCAGACTAAACCCACCCATGATCCCAGACCTTCCTTGCTGTGTTTTCTCCAACAAGCACTCCATGGTGTGGCTATTGAGACCCTTACATATGCCAAAAATCCATTTAACCCAAGCATAGCCAACTATACCTTAGCCTGGTATCCGGAACATGGAGTGCTAACTGAGCTTTACACACCACGTTAGCTTGTACAGACACACACACTGAAAATGCCTGTAACCTTCACTAGACAGGAAATTATGTTCACTCAGGATCTCAGCTTTCTGAGCACAAAGGAGCATTCAAACTGTAAGAAAGTGAAGCAAGTTTATCAGCTGCTCTCCCTCCACAGAAATAAACTATTTCAAGTGAGTCACAAGCAAAAAACAAGATTAGATACTGTACCCTTCTGCTTTGCCCTTCTGAGGCCCAATTTGCAGTACAGCACTCAGGCCTGGGGGCCCCTGTGCAAGGAGGACATGGAGCTGGTGGAGCAGGTTCAGAGGAGGGCCACGAAGATGAACATCTCTCTTATGAAGAAAGGTTGAGGGAGTTGGGCTTGTTCAGCCTGGAGAAGAGAAGGCTCTTCACCTCACTGTGGTCTTCCAGTACTTAAAGGGAGCTTGTAAGAATGAGGGGGATCGACTTTTCACAGTCTGACAGTGATAGTACAAGGAGGAATGGTTTTAAACTTAAAGAGGGGAGATTTAGGTCAGATGTCAGGAGGAAATTGTTTACTCAGAGGGTGGTGAGGCACTGGCACAGCTGCCCAGAGAGGTGTGGGTACCCCATCCCTGGAGGTGCTCAAGGTCAGGTTGGATGGAGCAGCCTCATCACAGGGTGGCAATCAGTCCGTGGCAGGGGTTGGTACTAAGTGGACTTTTAAGGTACCTTCAACCCAAAGCATTCTATGGTTACCTAAAAACAGTATCTCTGCAACAACAAAGGAAGCCCTGCTTAAAGGATTCAGCAGTTTGAGATTCTAAATATCTACCTGGACTATAAACTAAAACCTGTGACACAAGAGAAGAGTTTTTAACATTACAACACTTTTCTCCACAGCATTCCTTGAAGAATCATTTTCTTCAGAGGTTATTCCCTCTGTGTTTGTCCAACAGTTGTCATTAATAGAGCCTAGCACTACAGCATTCAGGTTTTGATCTGGATAAAAACATCTCCAACACAGTCCAAACTAAAGTTCCTTGTATTCAGCCTATTTATACTTACAAATCCTAAATCTTCCTCTTTGATCCCAGTCACATGCACAAACAGACTTATTGGCTATTCAATGTTAAATAGAAGCCGAAAGTAACTCTTCTGGAAAAACACCTTTATTAGAAGACCAGAAAGCTGCTTTCCTGCTGGAGAGAGAACTACTTGGTATTCAGGTAAAGAAACCAACAAGTTCTGATTTATCTGAGCAACTTTACTCCATTTCCTGGAAATCAGACAGTTAGAATACATCATCTCCTAATGTTTCAGTACTATTATCTTCAAACTGTGCTTTAACTTATCTTTTCTTTATCTACAAAGTAATCTCTACCACCAGAAAATTCTGATTTTTCATGTTTATTTCCTCTTTTTTTCTCAGACTGGCTGGAAAGCAGAGGCTGTGTGCAGCCACATATTGGTGCAAAGAATTCCCAACACTTTCATGTGCTCAAAGAAGCATCTCACAAAGATCACAGTCAGAGACAAATAAAATATACAGCACTTATTAAAAGTTTCTGAGGAGTTTAGATTTTGCACAGAAAATAAGCTGTAAGCTACGTCTTTTCATAGTTTTTCTTCACTATTCCGTTCCTATGACAAACAAATTTGTACATCCTGATGAAACGCTGTTTGCAAGGGAAGAGCACAAACAAGAGGATGTAAAATGCCTTAAAGATGTGTGAGGATAACGTGAGAATTAACACTAAATAATTAGTACCAGAATAAAACCAAAAACTGAAAACCTATTTTCCTTCTAGCTTTGTTCATGCTTTATTACTAACATGCTAAATTCATTTTAGTAGAGGCATTGCAGCGTACTGCATTTTCAAGACAAATTAATTTCTCTTTGCAAATGTGAAATCTTAGAATTTCAATCCAGATTTTTTTTTTTTTTTTTTTTGAGAGAATTCTGGACAATCAGCTTCTCAAATTTCACCTTGTTATTCCTCCTGACCTTTTCTATTTTGATATGGTTGTGGAATGCACAGAGCAGTCATCCTCTTTTTGTTAAACAACACCAAATTATACTCCATAGCTTTTGAGAATGAGAAGTGAACATCGTAAACAACAGTAAACCTCTTGCATTCTAAACAAAGCCACTGACTGCAAGACATACAACAACTACTGCACCAAACTGTTTGTGCTGCTGCACCACTGACATCTCTGAATTGGAACAAATGTGGCTCATTACAGTGAAGCAGAATAAAGACAAAACTGAAATGGAGATTTTCCAAAGTGCACAACTTGCAGAGACGTTATTTACGAATTTTATCTACTTTCCAACACAGGTAGAATGGCAAGAAGCAACGTATTGCATAACCTCTGATAAAGCAGAAGAGGTTTTAAGTATTCAGTCCTCCATCTGTGATTTCTTCAAAAGGTGAAAGAATTAATTCCCAGGCTGGATGTGGCTCTGGGCAGCCTGGACTTGTGGTTGGCGACCCTGCACATAGCAGGGGGGTTGAAACTCAATGATCACTGTGGTCCTTTTCAACCCAGGCCATTCTATGATTCTGTGATTAAACAAATGGCCTAAGGACACACGATCATACGATCATGCTACAGGTAGCCAAAATTGGCATTTCTGAGAAAAGGAAAAAAAAAGAAAAAAAGGAAAAAAAAAAGAAAGAGAGGGTCATCGTGGTACATCCATATGGAATAGCTGAAAGCAGTTAATTCTGGAACCCTTCCAACATGGAGTATGTTGACTTTTTTCTTTTAAATCAAATGGTGAACTTGAGTGCAGTTAAAGTGTTATCCGATGTTCAAATCCCTGTGCTTTATTGATATTGTGATCTAAAAGTATATTTATTTACAAAACCAGTTGTGAAGAATAGTCCTATACACGCAGTTTTCTGCAGATCAGACACTGTTTCAGGGAAATAAAACGCTATTGCTCAACTTGCTGACTCTTCTGACAAGGATGTCTGAAAAACAAAAATCTCTGAAACTGCAGTTGTATCTTTGACATTTCTCACATATAAAGTGAGAATCAATAAAAGAAATCTCCGCAGCCATCTTTCTATAAAAGAGACAGACTAAAAGCTCATTATTTTTCTCACTTGTACAAACAAATTATTAAACTGCAATCGCTCGATGTGAATCATACAGGATGGAATTGCTAAGAATAATAAGAAGCAAGGAGGCAAAGAGCCAGGGGAGGTTCATGCTGTTTCGAAATCATGGCCCATAAGCAGCATACTGGTCCCCCACCTATGCTGTACACAGGTTGCAAACAGCATCACACAGCTGGACCGCACCACAGCTCCTTCCTCAACCTGAACCTTTCATGTTCTTATCTTCACTTGCCTGTGTAGGAAGCATTGCATGAGCAGCGATTATTCCAGTGCTGAGAAATGGGCTGCCAGGGATGCTCTGATGGCAGATGTCATCACAAGGAAATGGATGCCTGATGTTCCCACCTCCTCTGCACATGGACTGGGTCAGTTTTCCAGAAGAATAAGTGACTAACAAAAAATGAGCAGCACATACACTGAGACCTTTCATGCTTTTGTAGTCCAACAAACGTCTCCCCAGCTCTCCAAAATTGTCACTGGTGATTCACTTGTTCATTTAACAGAAATAATTCATGCTGGTACATGCATTCTCAAGATTTCTTTATGGTTTTTCATTACCTGTTGTATTATTCTTTTTACTTCAATTCATTTCTATTTTGTCCGTTAATAACAGCAGTGATTTACTATGTCATATAGCAGGTATTTAGAGAATATTTACAAAGCAGCATCAATTAGATACTTTTCTGCAGTCATGAATTTACATTATTTAATACAAATATACAAAAGAAAATACAATGGACTACACTGGAAGGGCTGCAGGACTGATTATGGCAATGAATTTATACATAAGAAACAAAACTAAGTCTATTATGCACTGCAATTGAAATCAGGAATGTTTATTTCTCCAGGAGTACTTCCAACTAGAGGCAAACATTGTGTTCAACAAGCAAATAATCTTTTCATCATGAGCTTGACCTTAGTGAAAGTTGCCAGAACCACAGCAGGATGGGATCCCCTGTGATCTAGAGCAGAATAATTCACAATTGATTCATTCACCTTTATTCTATAGATGAACTTTCTTCACACAGCTGCAGTCTGGCACTCCTATGGAGATGCTCAGCAGCAGTTCTACATCAGAAGATTAATTCAATATCTACCATCTCATTCTTAATTAAATGAACTGACATCTCTCCATTAGTAATTAACATTCACAACAGAAACAGAAAGCAGCCAATTTTCAGTTAGGATTGGCGTTGGGGAAGCACATTTGGTTTAAACTGCCCTAAGTGAAAGCATAAAATGCAGCCATGGGTTGCAAAATAAGACAGTCGTGTCCAGTTTCTTGTAGATAAAGCTAATCCTGATTACATCCGTGCAAATACTGTTAGCTCATTAGAGCAGGAACTTCTGGCAGGGCCTCACAGATATTTTTAAGTGCTGAATCTGGCACATTAACACTCAGATATTACACACAGCTGCTCAAATTTCCAACCTAAGCTTCTAAACACTAGTCAAGACAAAGCAACTGCATTTTAGCATGCAGATCACTGACCACATTCCAGCTCGTGCAGCAGCCTAAAACTGAACACTTGTTCTGTGCCTATTCATATAAAATTGTTCTGCCTGTAAAATTTTAAAATTCATTGTAATTTATAGTGCCATGCATTTAATCCCAGCTTGGATGAAGCCCAAATGAACACTAAGCTCAACTGTACTTAGCCAATTACCTCAATCGATATATGCTTTAAAATAAATTCTAATTATAAATGTTAATTAGCAGAATATCCAGCCATTCACAGTTACTTAACAAATAGTAGCAGGCATCTTTAAGATCAAAGAAATTTCTCATTGATTTGTCACAAGCTGTTCAAATTTAGCACTTTTCTCCTAAGCACATAGGCCAGCACTATAAAATAAAGGTGCTACTTTAATGCAGATAATATTTACACTGACTTGTTTAAAGAAAACAATTAGCTGTG
>PPHD01006249.1:0-24864 GCA_002909625.1 Bambusicola thoracicus
CATATATAAAATCTCATTTGACTTTTCTGCTGAACTGGTTTTGTTCATCTGGATTGAAGCCCCCTTTGGAAGTGGAAATATCTGAAAGCATTACTCATTCAACATCTGCTGTTTGTGCCCTGTCTCCCCTTCAGCACTGAGTGCTTAGTCCAGTAACCTCTTCTGAGGTTGGGAGCCTTGTCCTTAGAGTGCACCCAAGGTGGCTGTACTCTTGGGAACACATTCTTCACCAAGTCCCTGCCGCATCTGCTGAAAGAGATAATTACCAAGAGCAATATCATCTAGAGTCAGCTTAGTGCTAACACAGGGAAATACTGTTGGGGTTTTTTTTGCCAAGTTTTCCATCTCTGTACAAATATAATCTTAGCTGGAAAACTGAGACACTGGTACTTGCCTATGATATACGCATGAAAAACATGCTGAAACCCACAGATAAAGACTGGAATAGGAATACAACCAACAGGGCAGCTTCTGTGGCACCTGAAAGAGCCACTGGCTTCAATCCCAGAGGCTAACTTGCCCAAGATGGGAACACAACTGCAATTGTAGAGCTTTACATAAATCCTATAAGGTATATTGCCCAGGGAGCCAAGGAGAGAGTAGGGCTTCTCATCTGCCTAGTGCTGGAAAGAAAAGGAGTGTTTGCTTACTTGGGAGAACATGAACATGCTGGTGTCCATCCATGTGAGGAGGTAAGTGGCCTGTTAGCTCATGGAACAGATCCACCTGGGCCTTTAGCTCCTGCTTCACCTACACAGCAGAAAAGAGTTAAAGAAAAGGCTGAGAGCAGGAGGGTGCAAGGTGGGTGTTGGAGACCTTGCTTGCTAGTACTTGAGATTTCACACTGAAAGGCACAAAGTGCTGGGTGAGCAATGATGCTGGATTGCCCAGCATCCTTCCTATGTACAGGTCTCCTTTTGGCTCTGGCTGAGTGGATGATGATGCTGCTATGATTTTTTTTTTTTTTTTTAAAGCTATGATATTTGAATACCTATTTCCCTTTAATTTGAAAAGCAGTTTTGGTCACTACAACACACTCATCCTTGCTTAATAGTGCAAAACCAAATATCTGCCTAGAGAATAAAAGCCTCTCAAGATGACAGAGAGTCTACTGAGAAGTTCTCTGGCATTTCCCCTTTATTGGTCCCTACATTCTTCACAGGTATCTGTTTCAATATCTCTTCTGCCTCCTCAGGTAAGTAGTTAACAAGCACATTAGCATATATTTTAATGAAGCAGGGAGAAGTGAGTTCTCAAAGACTGAAAAGACTTCAGCAGCATTACGTGTAGGACACAGAAAGCCAACTTGAGATGCTGTATGGGAACTGTTGAATCATGGCCTGAACCTCTGGTTGACCACCTGAGACGAGCATTGAGTCAGCTTCAGGGGCACAGGTGAACGCAATTTCACCTGAGTGACCAGAAGGGCTGGAGCCTGGCTGCACCCCTCCTAGACCCCATTTAAGGGCTGACTCCCAAGGACAAAGGATCTCTATCTGGAGATCACTCCTCTTGGAGCCCTTCTGCGAGCCCAGGACACAGGTAAGATCTTTATTTCATTTCTGCTTTGTAACGTGATAATCTCTCTGGTCCTATACCTGTTTGCCACACAAATGCCAAGGCAACACACGCTAGATTCACCTGTAAGCATGCTTGTAGATGTGGCCTACAAAAATATCTTCAACTATTATGTGCTGGAATAAGCATAGGTTGAGCTATATCAGGAAAGTAAGTTGCATGTGTGTAACGCTATATGATGGAAAGCACAGCAATAACAGCAGTGTGGCAAAGTCCTACGCTGCAGTGTATTACATACACCTGAACTCCCCTGGGTTGGCCTTGACTTCCCACCAGGTGCTCAACCACTGCTTCAGGCTATAACTTAGTGTTTCTGCTATGTATGTGGCTTTCTCCTACCTCTGACATATTTAGGAGGCCTCTTGATAGAGCTGTTCTGAATCCCATTTTCCCATGGAAAAATCCAGCTTCATTGAGCAGAGAAGAGTTTGTCTTGAGCACCTCACTTACAGGGGAGCCCTCAGAGAGGTTGGCGTGCAGTCCTATGGGGATGTTGTATCTGTAATAGGAACAAAATATCTCTTAAAACTTTGCACCTCTACCTCCCTTACTACATCAAAAACATGAGGCTTCTGTAAAAGATCTGGACTAGTCCAGAGCATTGTGGTCACTAGTACACATCTTTGGATCTTTTCTTTTTTAGAAAGGAAAGCAGAACAACATGCTCTAGCCCAGAGCAGAATATCTCCAGATAACAAACCTGTCCAGCCTGTGATATTCCCCAACAGTGTTCTCATCTTGGCTCATGTGGAGAGAGCAGCCATAATACATCTCAGAATAAATGTTATATCTGTATTAAAAATGATAACTAACTGTAAGGTATTAGCATCTGTCCTGAAGTCGCTAGCAACTGACAGAAGAAAATCCATATGCTGCAACTGTAACGCTATAATGTGATGGAAAGCACAGGAATAATAGCAGGGCAGCAAAGTCTTTAGCTGCAACAAATGAGAATACGCCCAAATGCAGCAGCCATGGGTGTAGAAACAAAGGAAAGCTGCTGCTTAACTTTAGAAGGCCTCAGGTAGGCAAGGATCTCCAGCAAGATACCCTCACCTCCACTGCCAACCCTTACATCATGTCTGAGAAGGAGTAGATCCTGGCTCCCACCCTTCCAGTCACTCGGGTACATTGCATGCACTTGAGTTCCCCTCGGTTGGCCCTGCCTTCCCACCTGGTGCTCAGTCACTGTTTCAGGCCATGACTCAGCATTTCTGCTACAGCAACTCTTTCAGAAAACAATTAATAAACTCTAGAGCTTATGCTACTTAAAATGCTGCCTTTATGAAACTTTAGTTTTGCTTGACAACTTCATCCAAAGTTATCTGTAAGTGGAATCCAGCTGTACCTAAACAGTGCCTAAGATGGCTATTATAGCAACAGCAAAGGCTACAAGCATAAATATTTTCTGAGTTAAAGGGTAACCTGGTGTGCATGGGAGCTGTTGAGTCATGGCCTGAACCACTGACTGAGCACCTGGGGAAAGGACCCAGTCAGCCTTGGGAGCACAGGTGAAGGCAATTCAGCTGTGGGATAGGAAAGGATGGAGCCTGGCTGCACCTCTCTTAGACCCCCTCCCCACCCCCCCCATTTAATGGCTGACTGCCACTGGGGAAAGGTCTCTAGTTGGAGAGCCTTCTCCTGTGAAGTCTTTCCTGTGAGCCTCGATCTTCAGAGATAGGTGAGCACCTTTTCTTTGTGACACCATTCTATCTGCGCTGGTCTGTCTGCTTTTAGACTTCTCCATCACCTTTCTACCTTGTCAATCTTTCCCATTGTAACACTGGTGCAAGTAGTTGCAGCTGAAATGGCCTACAGTGGTCAGGTTTCTGTCAAACTCTGCAGATGATCAAGCTGGGCTGTACAAAGTAGCACTGCTCTTGCACAGGGGAACGACTAGCACAGGGGCATCAGTGGTTTAAGGGTACAGAGCCTCGCTAAGGACTCACAGGGGTCCAACCTGTTACTGAGTTGCATTCTGCAATGCTTTAAAAAAAAAAAAAAAAAAAAAACATAGTTTATTTATCTACAGAGCTCCTGTTAGCCACAAGGCTTGGCAGAGTGGTGGTTTCTCCTACAAATAAAAGTAGGATTGTAAATGCTCAGACTTGTGCTGAGCTTCATTACCACCTCTGAAATTCACCTGGGGTGGCCAAAATGATGCCTTGAAACTTCTTCCAAGACACCCTCACTGACACAATAAGCCGCTGTTCTGAAGCTGGTTAGTGAAGTGCCAAGTTGCTGGAGACAGAACTGTGCATGGGTTGGACCAGGTTAGGGTAAGTTAGTTCCTTCAGGTTCTAGGATCTTGCAGGATTGAAATTCTTTCTTCCTGGATCCTCCACATCTTGTACCCCAGGACAATAGTTTAGGCATGTGCTCTTTCTCAGTGTATGGACAGCTCTGTGAAGAGCTGTAGCAGAAGAAATCCCTTTCCTCCCATGACCTACTGTGTACTTTGCATGATCCCAAAGGTAGAGGGGGAACTCATTCTTTCAGAAATCCCAGGTTCTTTATCCTGTCTCTGGGAAGCTCTGATTAAGTCAGCTGATAGCACTACTTGCACCACAGCCACGGCTGCCTGGAAGAAAAGGATGCAAGTGTTACCATGAATCAGCAGACAGAAGACTTTCTGTTGAGCACTTGCCTTCTTGTGATGTGGGAGGGCAAGAAGTGAACAGCTGAGCCCCTCAGTGTTGTCTCCCAGGGGCATCAAATGAACTACCTCCAAATGTGCAATGCTGTGAGCAATGCTACTTTCAGGAAAAGGCAAACTCTTCTGACAGGTGTGGGACACCAAGGAGTCAGGCACTGCACTGCACTAGAGCTGCTCCTCTGCCTGAGCTGAAACCAGTCCTGGAGCTGGGGATCATGCAGAATGTGGAAGTGCAGAGAGCTGGCCCTGTTCTTGCTGTAAGGGGAGACTCTAACTGTAACATTAGAGCATGTTTCAGAGCTTTGGCAAGCACCAGCTGAATATCTTAACAGTTCTGTCTTGGAATTAGTCCTGGCTGGTATGAGAAACTGTTGGTGTTGAGGAATCTAAAGACGAACTGTTAGTATTTAATAGCTCTGGGATACAGGCACTGAAACTGAAACTCAAAACAGAGCATGTGAGAAACTTCTTCAGAAGTATTCATCTGTGGGAGATACACAGAAGCAAACATGCCAAGAAAGCCTTAAGGACATGAGAAGGTGGACAACTCAGTGGGCACAGCAGGATTCTGCTTCTAGATTGCATTTTCCTGTACACAAATATGTGCATTATCTCTGGATGCAATGAGCCAGGCAATGCTCCTTTCACTGCCGCAGGCCCAGTGGCTCAGTGTGCATCCCAAACAATCCTGACACTTCATGAGTCTCTGAAGCCCTAAGATCAATGAGATGAAAATGAGACTAAAACTTCAAGTTTATGGTAACACCTGAACTGTGCCTCGGGGGACTGGGATCCAGTAATGCTCTGTCCAAAGCCCTGAGGCTTGGCCTTCAAGACTGAACCTACAGGCTTTCTTCTGCTATTAAACACACTGGACTAGCTCTCCAGAGTACTCTGGAGTGTCTCTCACCAGATACAGGTAGCTTCTATAACCAAAGAAGAATAGCAAGGCATGCTGCACTGCAGGAGAGAGGGGACAAAAAGGCAGGGAAAAAAGTCAAGAGAACTTCCCCTACACATACTTCATTGCGTTTGAAAAGGTCTGGACAGCTGTGAAGTATCTGCTGTTTTATTGGCTGAAATGCTGAAGCAAAGACTGATACCTCAGTTCAGCATGAGATGCCACACTGGAAGCAGAGCTCAGCTATGGTGGGTCTACCCTCATAACCAATCCTCTGCCTAAGACTTTATGGACAGGGCAGAATTTGTGCTACTTTTTGTGGCTAATCAAATCTGTTAGTTGTTCTACCGAATATAAAATTTAAAAGGCTGAGCACTGAGATTCAAGCAACAGTTTCTGCTATAAAATAACTGCAGTAACAGCTACCACTGCCAACAAAAAACAATGCTGAGGCAAATCTATAAGGTGGTCCCTCTAAATTAATTGTATTTGTTGTTTTAAGCAACAGTGACCCTTCTACAACCTTTTTGGAGGCTGGAGTCTAGATGTTTGCAAGTCACTCCTGCTGTCCTGGAGAATGCAGATGTGACCACAGAAGTGGTGACTGTTGAAGAAGAGTGTTCTTTGGCTGAGAATTTGCTCTTTATATATCTTATCGTTTCCACAAAAATAATCAGGAGACATTACTTGTCTAGGGCCAAATATACATTGGGTGCTTCACAATTCCTCTTCAATCAGTGCAACCTAGGCAAGCTGAAACTCTGGACACCCATGAAATAGAGGAAATACAAGCACATGAACTACTTCCTTTTCAAGTAGTTGTTAATTCTGCCACACAGGTGCTCTGGACAAATGTCTCTACTGAGGCAACAGGCTTCTGTGCAGTTGCATTTAGTGGTAAAGGGTGACCAGAGACTGTGTCCCTGTACTGAGTCATTTTAAAGTGCTGCCAGCTTTGCTGCACACTTCTGAGTTTGGTAGATGAGCGACTGTGCCCTGCCTCCTGACTGGCCACTCTGTTCAGTCCCTGTGCTCCCTGAAGCTGCTGTAATGGCTGTGGGAATTATGTGATTTCCCTAAGCCCAGACCCTTGGCAATTCTTTGCTCAAGGCTGCCTACTGTGGGATAAGCATGGCACTCGTTCTTTTCCCTGATGGGTAAACAGATCTCACCTTCAACATCCTATTTGTATCCTTATCAGGGAAATCACTGTCTCATTGGGTTTCAGACCAAATGTCATGTAATCAAGGGCCTCACATAAATATTCATTCTGCTTCAGTAAATATCCAAGTGTCTGAACCCAAACAAAGAAAAGCCGTGCTCTATGTGAAAAGCACATTAGTTTTTTCCATGTGGGCATTTGCACATTTGTTTGTTTATCCCTACCGCCCACTTTCACCCTATAGCAGTATTTTGTCTTACAGTATCCTATCAAATACCATCTTGGCTTGCTCTATTACTGTTAAAAACTTGTAGACAGAAACACCCCCAATCCTCTGCAGCGTTGAGAACTGGTTCTGTACATTGTGTAAGGCTGTGCCTTTATTTTCAATTAAGTTTTTATATCAGTTGAACATCTACTGTCCATGATCTCACATCAGCAAAAAGTGCTGTAGCCTCTGAAATCAATCTGATTCTAGTTTAAGGCCTCAGCATACTATCCTGAATCCAAACGCAGTTTGACAGCAGAACTGTTTGCCTGGGATTAAAAGTCAGACAAAACAGGTGATGAGAAGCATGAGGGACTTGTAGATTAATCAGACATCGACTGAGAGGGTCAGAATTAATTCACAATTTACACACATGTTTTGCAATTAGCGTTGATGGGAAGAGAAAACATAGACAGCAATTAAATGTGGTTTTGTTAGAGTCTTCTGTTAAATGTACCCAACTGTTGTGGGGACTTCAGCTTTTGTGTAGTTGAGATTCAACATTTAAGCAGAGGAGAAGGGAGGGGAAAAAAAGGAAGGCTGAAGCTGTGCTCTAAAATTTGTCACTATTCAAGTGTTTGGACATAATCACCTAGAAAACAGGAAAACGGTCCTAACAGTCACAACTGAGCTGGTAAACAGGTATAGGTCTCTGTATTTCTGCTGTCTCTGTGTGTTTCTATGGAAAAAATGTAGACACCTTTTCAATTAACAAAACCCTTCAAATCTATGGATTTTCTGGAAGAACCACCAAGAACACTGTCTGACTTCAAAGTGGGGCTTGATAAATATAAGAGATTACATTACGTAGATAACCAGGACATCACTTCAGTCTTATGCCCCATAAAGAGAAAACTCTGAGTTACCAATAACAGAAAGTAATTCTGTTCTTCCTTCTGCTGTTCTCATTGTGCACTGCTCTAGCAATTGTTATCATTTGTTATGTGATGAGCAATTGTTATCATTTGTCATGTGACAGTGAATCAGGCCTCTGGTGAAACTACACTTGTGCCTGAAATAACTGGATCCTTTCTTTCAGCCCAGTTGTGGAAATGAGTAAGAAAAGCCCAAAATCCAAAACCTGAACATTAGGAAAGGTGTATTATTGACTCCTTGGTTCTGCAATTAGTTTGCTTTAGAGATGGTAAAAACACCTGCTAACTACTGTCAAATTTCTGCCAAGTGCTCTTTCTAATCAAAACACAGGGCAACAGATGGTATACCCAGAAGCCTATGGGAATTACTGTGAAAATGCAGGAAACAGCAGAATTCCAGAGGAACGGTGTTTCTTCTTGAAGGATGCAGGGAGTCATGAAGTGCTTAAGACTATCCTGCAAGAAAAGCTGCCTTGTTGCTAATTAGTTTTCCCTGCACGCAATTAATTGAAGATGGGGGAGAAGAGCTCAAAACATGCAATGAGAGGCAGCCACACAATAGTTTATCAAGAATTACACATGATCTCCACAAGTCACTGGAACACCAGCATTCTGACAGTCCTGGCACCATGTGTGCAAAAATCACAATCCTGGAATGCACCACAGGAAAGTACAACCTGCTTGCTCCAAACTTCTTTTCAACTGATGATGGATCCAGCCTCCCAGCTTACATCACTGTCTAGTCACAGGCTGAAAGCTCTGCTATGGCATTAAACGTGTGTGGGTGTGATACTTGCTTAGATGGGTAGCTGTGGGATAACACAAACATGAGGGGGGGGGGAGGGGAAAAACCAGGCCACAGAACACAAAACATTGTAAAACTTAAACATTCACAATCAGATAGGGGACAACACCGAGTAAGGGAAAGAGGGAGTAGGTGAGGTAGTAAAGCAATGGGTTATACTTTTCTCCCTCCTAATTTTCTTGCATCATGGCACCACAAGATCAAGATTAAATGTTATTTTTAATAAGTCATATGTTTTAGGGGTGACATGATTTTATTTACATGTTCAGATGCCAGTTTAATATAGGTATGCTACCACCACCTGATTTGAGGCTTGTGTTAGACAAACCCCTTGCCCCACACCTGCAAACACTTCCCCCATGCATGGGCACAATTGAACACAGCTGCAGGAAATTACAGACAAGTGAGGAATTGTAGAACCTGGCTCATTAATCTTCAGTGCTAACAGATGTTTCCAAAGTCACCCAGCTTACATTCTCAGAAACAGACTTAAGTATATGTAATTCACATGTACAATTCAAAATTACCCTCCAGAAGAGCAAAACTGCAGCAGCAAGTTGCAGCTTCTGCTGTCACTCACCATCCAACTTGGCTTATTTTTTTTAATTTCCGTATCAGTTGTCAGCACAAGTGTCGTGACCTGGATTCAAAGATGTTTTTTAAACCTCTGATTATACAGCCTACATTCTAGCTATGGAAATGAGGCCAGGTGGATTCTATATTTAAAAGCCTGCTAAAGACCACAGCTAAAACAGCAGAGCTATTACTAGAGCTTTGGGGCTTAAAGGGCTTGGTGTTGCCTATATGTCTGAGAGGAGTGCTGGCTTTATCTCCTTGTTTTACATTTCATTTGTTTTACTTACTAACAGGATTTATGTATTTCAACCGTGTTGTGCCTAGCTCTGCTACCTTTCTGCTGCCTTTCCCCTCCCAGTGTTTGTGTGCCATCTCCAACCTTGTTAACAGAAAACCAATTTGCTGCTAATGCCTCACCCTGCCTGTCCTGCACCATCCAACGCTCATTTTCACCAGAGAAGCTGCAGGCAATTTCCAAGTACCCTGAAAAGCACAATAGTAAGGCAGAAGAGATGCTCAAGGAGAACAAGGGCACCAGGACTCTCATCACACTGTCCTTTGCAGAAGATGTATCTGAAATGTAAAGTCTCAGCGCTTCTAGTCCCAGTACAGCTCCTTTCCTTCTTCTGGTTTCCTCATTTTTTTTCCTCAGCCCTACTGCTCTGGGACATGTTCCTACTTCAAAGTGCCTACCCACCCAGAAGCTAAAAGCATTAGCTGGGTTTTACCTTCTAAACTTTCTATTAAAAGATTTGCTGGGCTAGCCCAGGAGAACAATGCATGCTATCTGATTTGCTACACAGTCAGACGTGCCACAAACCTCTGAAAAATTTACAAAGGAGCAAAGGTGGTATGTACTACACAGATAGGAGGTATTATGGGAAGACGGTGGCGTTTGGTTTTGACTTCTTTGTTTGGTCGTGGATTTTTGTTGTTGTTATGGGGTTTGTATGGGGTTTCAATTGTTTTGATCATTTATTTCACAAATGGATTTACCAATTTAAAAATGAATATTGATTTTACTGTTATTTTCTTTAAGATTTTTTGGTTGAAAAAGCCAAGTTTTCTGCTGAGCCTTTGCAGAATTATATCTTCTCCAAATTCTGAAAAGAGACTGGCTGTCCTTAGGCTCAACCTGATCAAATGCATCAAATTAAATTAGATGTAAAGGTTTGTACATTTGTGTCCCAGTAGTTTTAGGGGTAGCAGTTTGGTCTGAAAGTATAGCACGGGCTTTCATTCCAATGGTACGTTTTAGAAGTATGGGAAAAGAAAATCCAACAAATTCAAACCATACAAGTAAAACTGTAAGTGGTTTTCTATTGCCTTAATAGAATGGGCAATGCAGCAGACAATTCCAGAGGAAGAGCCACATTTGGGATATGAATTACAAGTCAGTGGTTTAAAGATTACTAACGTTTTTAAAGATGCTCAGAATCTACCTTTCTCATGCCAGTCTGTGTTCTGATACAGTGTTCATATTGGGGCTACAAAACAGGCAGCTTTACAAGACTGTCGCTCTTTGCGATAGCCTGAGTAGGCTGTCCACAAAGGAGCTAAAGAAAGTAGCTTACCTCCTTGCCAGCTTGGCTGCATCTGCTGCAGCACTTCCATTGACCAGAAGGGACACGTTAGATACAGCTCCAGCTAGGAAACACTCCACGATGCCTTTGTTTCTCTGAGGGCAGTAGCCAAAGTCATCTCCAGTTACTATTAGCTTTGCCTGAAACATCCTTAGAGGTCATGGCTAGTTTAAAAAAAAAAAAAAAATCAGCAATTCGCAAATTGGGAGCAAGGAGAAAAAAGCAGGCTCAGCAAGGTCAAACCCAACCGTGACACAGCTCTTCATGAACTCCTGCTTCACTTCAGCCTGCCTGCTGTCTCTCAGTTTGCTTAGCAGCTGGATTGCTGTGTGGTCGCCCAGCTCACACCATGCCTGCTTCCTGAAATAAGCGCACCAGAGCCTTCCTCTGCAGAAAGGCAGGCCTGCCTGCACTTTGTACTGTGCTGAATTGCATAAAAGATCAGGGGCTCTGTGCGCTAGTTTAATCGACCGAGGGCGCATCAGGGGGTTCAAATTCCATTTCCAAGCCTCACCCTCGCCCGCGGTGCCCAGAGCGAGGCGGCAGAACTGCAGAACACCTGGGGCATCCCCGCCGGTCCCCAGTGCGGCCAGCACCGGCGCGTCCCCGAGGGGATACGGGTACCCCGCCAGCCGCTCCCGGGCGGCGCGTACCTCCTCTCCTGACCGCTCCTGCGCCGGCGGCTGCCGCCAGGGACGGGTGGTCGCAGCCGCCGTGCGCGCCGCGCTCCCGGTCACCGCCGCTCCGGAGGGCGCCGGTTTTGCCGGCGGAGCTCCGCACGTGCCTCGCCGCCCCACGTCCCTCCGCTCCTCCGGCGCCGCCGCGCAGTCCCCGTAGGCGGCTCACCCGCGCCGAGCGGCGGCCCCGGCGCCTACCGCCGCACTGCGAGCACCGGGGCCTTCCGCCGGCGGCCCCTGGCGGCCGCGGCCCGCAGCAACGGCCCGACCCCGTGGGCAGGAGGGAGGCTGCGAGGAGGCCCCGGGCGCTCCCGTGCTCAGCCGGGAGGCCACGTGGCGAGGAGCGGTGCTGAAGGGCGCCCCCGATTGGCCGCGGCACGTGCAGGCGTCGCGTGCAATGCAGCTGTGGGGAGGCTCGTGGCGGCGGCTGCGGGTGCTGCGAGTAACTCCGTTACTCTCTTTGATTGCTCCAGTGCAAAATGAACCTTTCCAACAAGGCCACGAATATATAGCTCCTCGGTCCGTGACCTCCACCGTACCACTTGTATCCTTCCCCAACCCCCTGCCTTGCCTGCGCTGTGAACCCTCCAGTCTTACAACTTCATTTCAGCCAACTCTGCTCAGGAAGTCCCCACAGATCTCAGCTCCCGACTGGGGAAGGGCAGAGAGAACAGAGTTCTGGGAAGGGCAGCTCTTAACACGTGCCGTCGTTCAGGGTTGGATGTAAGCCAGTTCTCCATCAGGCTGCGTGTAAAATCCTGCTTGTCCTCGCATTCAAATGCCGTTTTTCCTTACTGTAGAAAAATGATTCTTGACCTACCAGAGTGAAAGGGAAAAAACACATTGAGTGGCTCAGAAGTGTTGAGTGGGAGATGTTATCAGCCCGCATTTTAGCCCGCAGAAGGAAAATACGAAGCTTGACTCTGCACAGGTGACAGATGCTACATAAGAATCTCAAACAAAGCTTGGCTTCTGAACCTTCTTAACCTTAGTGTTCATTTAACACTATTAACAGTAACATCCTCCTTAATCACTGAATAAATTTCCTGGAGGCTTTTCTTATCTGATTTTATTCCCATTTATCCATTTCCCCATCCTATGATTTGATCTTTCCCAAGATCCTGTACTTTGTAGTTCACCCCCTGCACAGTCTAGCAGACTCAAGCTGGAACTGAAAGGCAAGGCAGACTTCCTCTGGCTACACTCTCATCATCTTTAAAGTAATGGATGAGAATACTGGCCAGTGCTTCTGGTGGAACTCCATGTGCTAGGATATGCATTAAGCACAGGATGCATCTTTCAGCAACCTTATCTTAGTCACAGAAGCCAGCAAGAACTCTCTCCATCCTCAAGTCACGGTGCTTCACTGGTTTTGAGCTTTAATTTCTTTCCCCAAACTGCCATTTACTCAGTAGCAGATTCAGAAGCTTCTGTGTTTCATGAAAGCCTTTCCTAAATGCAAATACTTTCAGCAAACTGTTAGTTGACATAGAACAAGCGTGTTGTTTTTCTTGTTCCCACAGCTGCAGTGAGTTAGTTCATTTGGGATTACAATGGTAGCACAGGAGAACTCTGTTTTTCTTATCTTTGAAGATTAAATTTTGTTCAAAGTGTGAAATGTAAAAAACAAGGTGTTTGAATCAAATGAAGTAAAATCCATTTTAAATGAAAGCATGTTAACATTTTCTTTTCTAATCCACCCTGAAAGATTTAAAAATTATAAATAAATAAAAAAGGCAGTGGCTACTGTAGAAATGGTTAAGTTAAAGTCTTTTCACAACTGAAAAGAAAACTATTTTCAGAGGGGGAAAAAGATGTTTCTGTTCACATGGTCACTGCCTGTCTCACAGTCTTATTTTAGTTAACAGCAGGATGCCTTGGCCAGTTTCAGCCTCCTTTGCAGCAGAGGTATAGGTCCTGCAACAGATTCACATGGCTCTGATGTGGACTCCAGAACGATCTATACAACTGTATGGGAACTGTTGAATCACAGCCTGAACCTCCGATTGATCAGCTGAGGCAAGCACTGAGTGAAGGCAATCCACCTGTGTGACCAGGAGGGCTGCAGCCTGGCTCCACCTCTCCTGGACCCCATTTAAGGGCTGATGCCACTGAGGAGGGATCTCTTTCTGGAGATTGCTCCTCTTGGAGTTTTTCCTGTGAGCCTACAACAGCAGTGAGTGTTTTCTATTTGTTTCTGATTTTCCCTTTCTAATACAATGATCTTTCTAGCTTTATGATCTGTGGATACCGATCTGACTATGGTACTGTATATATGTTGACTATACAACAACTCAGAGGCAAAACTGCAGGGGGTGAAGGAGGGCACTGCAGTGAGGCATACTGCAGAAAGGAAACTGAGTAGACTCTCACCGAGGTTGATGTGGGGGACTTGCAGGAGTGCTGTGCAGGCATTTATTCATTAGCTGCAATTTTCAGCATCTGTGCTTGAGTAAACCTTCCAAATAAATGGAAGCTAAGAAGTGTAATTCTGAGCATAGCTGGACTTCAGATACTCAGGCTTAAAATTCACGGAAGTGTCTGGCCCTTGGGAGTTAAAAAGACAGGTTTCCTTGGTTTTCTAGGGAACTTCTGCACGGTGTGGGGCCAGAGCAATGGCACAAGCTAGTGCTTGGAGGGCACCCGGCCCAGGGTAAGGGTACAGACTGGAATGCAGTACCCCAAGCAGCAGTCCCTGCCCTGTGGGGGTTATAGCCTCCTGGCCCCTGCTTGCCCGGCACTAGGCTGTCCCCACCTGCGCTGCAACTCCTGATGTGCCTGTCCTTGCTCCAACAGCACTGCATGGGAAGGAGCTGGCCCGGGTATGTGGGCACCATTTTGTGGGAGGGGGTGGCTCTTCTGTCAGGTAATTGACAATAACAGCAAAGCAACAGGCCCAAGCCAAGCAGTGCGTCCCCACTTCTGTCAGCTGGATGCAGAGCAGTGCTCTGGCTTGGCTGGCCACCTTGGTGCTCTGGGGGTCTCAGAGGCGCTCACCTGGACAGCTCAGTAGCAGCTTGTTGCAGGATGTGCCCTGAGAAGCAAACTGCTCTCATCTTTATCCTTCTGCACCATGTACTGTTCAGGTACCAATGTAAAACCCTCCCTGACCCACACAGGAGGTCTCTGGTCTCAGCAAAATTGTGTGTAGGTGCAGGGAGATATAGTGTTTCTTACAAGCACAGTCATCAAGAATACATCTATATTAATCCTTAACTCACTAAATTATCAGCAGTTTGATGCTAACTTGTAGCTAAAGACAGGATTTGACCATAATTACTGTCTTTTAATGCACAGCATCTAGGTAAGGAATGACCAGCCTTTTGTATGTCTGTAATTACTGATGTTCACTGTTCATGGATAGTGAAGTTTAATCCACCTTCTCAATTTCAGTTGTTTTCTCTCTGCTGCCAATTTTCCTTCAGTGTCTAATATGGAGTAAACATTAATATTTGAGTGTGACCTAAGATGTAGTGTCTGTGATTTATGACTGGGTTTCAGGTGATGCGAAGCCTGCCCATTCCTGCTTCTCAATAAAATTACTAAATGTGGGATTTAATCTGACAGATCACTTACTGTGATTGTAGTCGTCCCTCAGCATCACTGAAAGCATCCTAGAAAATCTCAGGTGATTGAATGGATGTGGAAGATAATACTTTTGAAGCTATGAGGGGAGATGCTACTTCTTTGAAGAATGAGCATCATTCAGGAGAGTAGCTGGAAGATACCAGCAGCGCTACTAGACACAGGCAGGATTCTGCAGAACTTTCAAGGAAATTCTCCCTTCCTCAAAACCTAGAAGCAGAAAATAGCAGTCAGAAATCATCACCTCTTCTCCAGATGAAAAACGCTTTGATTTAAATATTTGTCTTCCTGTATTTCTTATTTCTATATGTCCAGTGTCTTCTGCTTATTTAGCTATTTACATTATTCTTACATTCTTACTTTTGTCTACTGAATGCCAAACTATAAATAACTGATTTTTGGGTGTTTAATCCTTAAACAATGTGGGCTAAGTAATACTCTGTGATTCCAGAAAATTTTTGCAAGCTACATCTTTCGTCATTTTGATTTCTCTGTAGGTGACAGCATCCTGTTGATATTACTACTGCTTACAATTTGTATTATAGCCATGCTTAGAGGTCGCAGAAGAGATCTGGTGTAAGGTGTGCCAATGGATACAAATATTTGATCTGGAATGGGGTTATAACTGTCTGTTCATCAGCAAAGGAGACAGAAAGAACTACAGTATGTTTACAGGCCTGATTCTCTACTGTTACTCTCTTGTACTCAGTAGTTTGTCCTTACTGCCACCAGTGAGAGGACAAGGTGCATGGAAAAGTCAATGGAAAAGCACATATAGACTTATTTTTGCATCAGATCTTAATAAGATCAGAACTGTGCCCCATATATTTTGCCTAGGGTTAGTGACAGTCCAGGAAAGAGAAACCAGGCAATACTATTGCAATGTTCTTCATAAATCAGAGGCTGTCTACATGCTAAGATGCACTATTTCTTTCTGAGGTATACATCAATCCCAGGGGCTGTCTGCCATGCTACCTTGGATGTCAGTCACGGCTATTGTTGCATGCAGCAAACCGAAAACTTAAAGTATTTTCTAAAAAGGCCAATAGAAAAAGAAGGAAGATCCTTTTCTGTAACATATTTCTTTGGGTGAGTGTACTCCCTCTGAAATTTTAAAGTGCTACCTATCTCCCATTCCTGTACACTAAAATTACATTAAAATCTGCTTTTCGGGGAGGGCCAGGTTATACTTAAAGGTGTGACTGAGTGGAAATTCAAGGTGCTTTCAGTCCTTGAAAATCAAGTATGTGAGATGATTTCAGGGTTAAGTGTCTGAAAACAGAAGGCACTGTAGTTACACGCTGTATACTTCACTTTTACAGCACTGCTGAATTATTTTGTGTGTGCGCATGTAAAGAAGCAGCATGATGAGATTCCTATCAAATATGCTGTTTTTTCCATTCTCAACATGCACCATTAGTTAATTTCAGTGGCAAGTTTACCTGCAGCTTACAGCATTCTGCTAGAAACAATGGTGGGCCCTGTAGCAATGGGGTGGCTGTTAATTGCCATGGGTGTTTGGCATTGATGGGGTTCATTGTTGGCAACCGTTCTAACCCAATTATGTTTCTAAAGTACAAGTGAAAAGCATTGTAGGGAGCACTGTGTAAATGGTACTAAATGCACTGATGCTGAGCGACCTCCCAGAAAGACAGACAGGTGCCAGCTAAAGCCCCATATGATTGATTTTCCATGGCTAAAATAGCAACTACAGACATCTGTTTTTGCCATATGTGTAACAACAACTGCAAATGTGAGCTCCTGTCTTAGCAAGGTTTCTTAGAATGACAAAGAAATACAGCATTTGGCTATGAATGTAAGATTTTCTTATTTTGTGTGTGTGTGAAGAAACATACTCCTGGGACTATGAAGTTTTAGTCCTCAGATATACACACTGGGCTTGTGCGTGTGTGTGTGCGCACAAATGTGAATATGTGACTGAGTTTAGAACACAGGCTTCTTTTAAGGCAAGTCTGACACTTAAGTCAGAAATTCTTCTTCGATCAGATACATAAAACATGCCAGCATGAAAAAAAACCAACCGTTCAAGTGAGTGGTATCACATGGGTAGGAAACAACTTCACAGATTCGTGGAAGAGATAAGGGTTCATCTGAGCATCTTATGATGTTTCCGCTAGCCAGCAGTACTAATAATGTGTTTTCTAAATCATCCCATGATAGAAAAGTGCAACGTTGCAGTTTCCAATGCAGAATACAATCCTTACAAATAATTAAATCCCAAGGCAGATGCTCTTCTATGTGTTACTGCGTTGCTAAAGTAAAAAGCTTTTCATCTGTTAAATGATGCTGATTTTGGGTGTGTTACACCAGACTGTTCCTGAGATATGGGTCAATTCAGTGATGAGTTTCAGAGGCAAAAGCTAATGGACTGTACTGTTATTATTTGCAGGGGGGGGAATCCTTCAGTCTCCAGTACTATGCAATGAAGTACAATGTTTTCTTTATCCACTTTGCTTTTATGCAGAATAGGTCCTAATAATCTCTTTTTCTTAGGATTTTAGGAAAAAGAACTGAATCACAGCAGATTAACTTCCAGGTGCAAAAACACAGACACAACCACCACAGCCAGACATACAGCAGTCAGCGGTACCTCTTTGTATGGCACTTATGCCCCAGCATGAGAAGCTCTAACACAGAGCTATACTATCATACAATTTCCTCTGTGTTTCTTTACAAGGCCTGTAACCAGCTATTATCTCTCTTACAGTCTCGACTACGTGTTAGAGGAGAATGCTGCTGTAACAAACCTGCCAGGCTGTCCTCTGACACCCAGTTTTCAGCAAGGGGAAGCTCCTCGTGAGAAACTTTCCTGCACGGATTCCCAGTGCCCTTGGGAGCACTACAGGGGGTGACAGTGCTCCGTGCCTGGCCACAGCCGCAGCAGGAGTTGGGAGCTGCGCGGACCGGTGCTGGGGTGGGCGAAACAAACCGCCCACAAAGGCCCGATCTTGCAGAGCCCCGCCTGGGCCGTCGCTGAGGTAAAAGCGCCTTAGCGCGCCCTCGCGTCCCGCCCTGGGAGGTGCCACGCCGCTTGCTCTGGTTGGTCACCTCTTTCCCTCGGCCCAATGAGCTTCTCCTGCCAAGCTGGGAGTTCTCTTGGTCGTAGTCCAATGGGAGATGGAGGCCGAGCGGAGGGAGGGCGGCGATTGGTTGACTGCGGTGCTGGCGGGGAGCGATTGGCTGAGCTCGCTGAGGGGCTGCGGAAGCGCGCTCCACTGTGTGGTGGCGGTGCCGGGTGGGCTGCGGCGCGATGCGGGGTAGCTGCCGCCTCCTCCCTCTGCTTTTCCTGTGCTGGCTGTGTGGCGGAAGGGAGCCGGCGCCAGCGGCAGACGCTGTAACCTGCGGCTCGGTGCTGAAGCTGCTTAACACCCGCCACAGCGTTCGGTTGCATTCTCACGAGGTCAAGTACGGCTCCGGTGAGCAGGATCGGGCTGGGAGGCGCTGCGTTGAGGGGCCAGGAGCTGAGAAGTGGCGGGGGGAGCGCTGAGGATGTGAGGAAATGGCGAGAGGGGGGCAGCGGAGCAGGGGAGAGGGGCGGGAAATGGCCGCGGGAGGCTGTGAAGGGATCGGGGAGTGAAGCCGGAGGTTGCTCCGATCTGTTGCCTGGGCAGCGGTGGGACTGTGGGGTGGGCTGGGGACCTGGCAGGGAGACGAGGGGGCTGCGGCCCCGGGCGCGGCGAGGCCGTGCGGCTGGGCTCCGCATCTCCTGCGTTTGTGGTGTGAGGGGGATGCTTTGCCCTCTCCCTGAGGTGAGCCCTGTGCTGCGTCAGGGGCCTCGGTTATGTTCTTCAGTCTGAAGGATACGGTGCCTGTATTCCCATTGGAGTCAGTAAATGGACTGTGAGAATTAAGTATGTCTTAGTATTGTCACGCCTTTGTGTTTAAAGCAGCTCTTTTCAGTTCTTTCAGGACTTTCTGAGCTTCATAAGTGGGTTAGGTCTCCTGCCATTTAATTCTGTTCCAACAGGAAGTGGGCAACAGTCGGTGACAGGAGTTGAAGCTTCAGATGATGCCAACAGTTACTGGCGGATTCGTGGGAAGACTGATGGCAGCTGCCAACGTGGAACCCCGGTGAAATGTGGGCAGGCAATACGACTTACCCACGTAAACACAGGAAAAAATTTACACACTCATCACTTCCCATCACCGCTCTCCAATAACCAAGTAAGTTGTTCTAAATCATAAGTTTTTGTACAAATAGTGCATGGTTGATATTGACAATACCTGTTTCCAGATTTCTTGTTTTTGAAGAATCAGGCTTAGATACCACATGCCAGAAACTGCATCGCTGGATATGCAAAGTTCATGTAGTTGCTTCTCTGCATTGTAGGATAATGTGTTAAAGTTCCTGACAGAGCCAAAATGTAATAGCTACCGGTATCAGTTTGTCACTATAGTTTTTACAAACCTATATTGGTTTCTTTATTCTGCACCCCTGATACTTTGATTGTTTTGAAATGCTCAGTACTTTTACAGTATAGGACATTAGCCACTTTTATTAATAACATGAAGACCGATCTAGAGCCAGATAGTTAATGGCGTGTTTGGACACTTAGGATTTCCTATATCCAAGTTCCTTGGTGTTCCAGTCCATTAATCTCAATCATCATCTCCCTGCATCTGTTTTAGTTCCCTCTGCTTATCTGTACTCCCGTACCAGAAGTAAATGAATCCACTTCCGCAATCATCTTTATTTACTATTTTATATATTTCTAGAGCAGTGTTCCTCTCTGTAACTAGGGTCCAGCCTTATCCTTGAACAAATGATTGTTCAGAATTGGAGGTCGGTCTTAAAACGTAATACAAACGTGTTGGAAGTTTGTTTTTAGTAGTCATTTTAGTCTTCCATTAGACTAAGTAGATAGGTCATTAGATTCTAATTTGGGAAACCAGGCTATTTGTATAAGCAGTCTGAAAGTGGCTGAAACAATAAAGGTCAGTTTTGTGTAAGGTATTTAGTTTATGCATTTATTGAAACAATAAGTGGTGGAAAAATAGCATTTCAGAATTATATAAAGACCAGGTAGACTCCTGAAGACTTTCTACCTTTCCTCATTTGCTAGTTTAGACAATTCATTCAACACTATCATTAGTATGAAAATATTCAGCAACTGTCATTTTTTTCCCATTGCATTTGCTATGTTTTCACAGTATCTAAGCAAAAGGAGAATTTAAGTGGTTTCCTAGAAATTGATGGGACTGTGGCTTATTATCTTATTGAAATAAAGTGTGGTTCTGAATACGAACTTTTATTTCATATTCTTAACAAAGAAGTTTGATTTTCAATTGGTATGTTTTCTTTGACACTGGATAGACTACATAAGCTTGAATTAACATGACCTTAAATTATTAGCTGGATAGGTACAAGCTATCGCAGTTCTATTTTCAAGTTGTTAATCACTTCCAGCCATCCAATTTTTAAGTCTGTGCTGAGTCGTAAACAGTTGGAGCTGAGTCTGCCAGGTTTATGAAAAGACTTGAAGTTTTTGGGGGCACATAATGAAATCTGATCTCTAACTTTTGTTTTAACAGGAATTTATTTGCCTTAATGCTTGTCCATCTTTATTTTTTAAAGAGCCGTTCGGCTGTCTGTCCCACAGTGCAAACCAAAATAGTTGTTAACTTGTAATCTTGGTATAATAAAAAAGGAATACAATTCCTTAATAAGTTAAAATGTTGGAACCTTGTGATTAAAATTTTTGTAGTGATAACTGTGAAGCATGGTGCTACAAAATCAGATATTTACAGTTACAAATTGGTTTTAGTGGGGAAAATTTGCGTCACTATTAGTGTTGTTTCTTCTGCAGTTGTTCTGTCAGAAGGATTGCTCTGTTCTCTGTGCTCAAGTTGTCTTTAATTTCTAATGTATGTTGCGGTTTGTTGGCACTTTGCGCTCAGGTTATGTGTTGGAATTTGGCAATTTGTGTTCAAGCTGTAGTTGCAGAGTTACCGCTTCTGGATTTGATTGCTGTTGACAGCAGTGCAACATTTCTTTCCTCTGCATCCTTGCCTTGAAATTTTGCTGGCTTTATGGCCAATGTCTTTGTGTGTGTGTTGGCCATGTTTGCTTATTTTCACTTCAGGAGATTTGTGTCTCTAACAGGAAGTAAGTGCCTTTGGTGATGATGGTGAAGGAGATGACCTCGATATATGGATTGTGCAATGCAGTGGGACACACTGGGAGCGGGAGGATGCAGTGCGCTTCAAGCACGTAGGAACTGAGGTGTTCCTTTCAATAACGGGGGAGCAGTATGGCCATCCCATTAGAGGCCAACGGGAAGTTCATGGCATGCCCACCGCTAATCATCACAACTATTGGAAAGCAATGGAAGGAGTGTTCATCAAACCCAGTATGGACCTTGCAAAACATGATGAGCTCTGAATTGCCAGAGGATCCAATAAGATTCATCTTGCTCCCGCGTTCAGAGATGCTAATATTTGGTCTCTTAGAAAGTCCTGCTTTGCCTAAGTGATTGACTTTCTGTGTTACTGAAAGGCATTAGTTCACTCTAGGAATGCTGTGCTTCTGTGGGAATGACATCTACCAGGCTAAGACATTTTACATTTATTTAAGAAATCCTTTCTAAATCTTCAGGCTTATTTGGTAAAACTAGATCATGCGTGTTAGTTCTCACTGTCATTGGTTTTGTTCATTACTTCTCCAATTCAAAAGAAATGGAAAAAAACAAAGTAGTATATCTCTAGTCCCAGGTACCACAGAACTTTGTATTTTGTAACCTTTTTTTCAATTATAATTAAATATTTAGAAACTTATTTCTAGCTAGTGAGAGAACGCTATTAATGAAGAGATGGAGTAAGTCTAGAAAGGGAAAATATTTATTGGAAAATGGTATCTTTTGAATCAGTCAAATTCTGCTATTTCAGCCTTCGAGAAAAATATTTCAGTCCATCTGAAAATTGCTTCCAACGTGTTTCATGAGTTTCATTGTGTGCTTATGGATAAGCTGAAAATACTGTGTACACTGAAGTAAGAAGACAAGTTTTTATTTATTACCTTTCTCCGAAGAAATTTGTGTTTTTTTTTCTGCTGATTGTGATACTGCTAATTCTCAAACGGTAAGACTTTTCCTCTAGGAACTGGTGCAGAAGGCTACTATTTGTTTAATTAATATTAGAATTTTATAAACTTTCGTGTGATGTGAATAAATTTGTTTTATGTTGTTCTTGCATGTCACTGCAAGCTCTGTGAGAACCCAGGTGAATAAGCAGTGGGACTTAGACCCATGTGGGGTTCTTCTGTGCAAATCTAGAAGAAATGGAAAAAGAGTAAATCTTTAGAAAATTGTTTGGTCCTGGATTTTTAACAGAGGGGTAATCTCTAGAGTGATAGCAAGGAATCTGCACTGAATAAGACATTAATTTCTGTGTTGTTCTTCTGTGGAAAGGGGGGAAAAAACCCTAACTCTTGAACGCTTTTGCTACAGCGTATTACTGGAAATACTCACTAAAGCACAAAGTACCAGACATTTTCTATTTGCTTTAAAGAGAAAAGCTCAGTAAATGAGTGTGAAAAGTCAGTAAATTCAGGTGTTGGTTTTTTTTCATGTATAGCTAGTTTACTGATTATAGTCCTAATTAGTCAGTTAATGAAGGAGGAAAGTTATTTGCTGCTTTTACATCTCCAGTTACGTGCTGTAGAGAGTGAGAGTTGATGAAGCATAATATGTAATTCCATTTAAATTTTATAAATGCACCTATACACTTAAGCTTCATATGCTGATCCCTCACACACTTGTGCTGCACAGAATAGCTTCAGTTTTAATTCAGGGTTTGGTACTAGTGGAGATCCTTCATATTCTGCAGAACAAGAAGCCTCTGTTTTGTGATATTCTTCGAAGAAGGTAAGAGTTTTTATGCTAATCTTATGGTATCTCTATGGCTTCTACTGTTTTGTATTAGAAGCAAACTTTCTGTAAGGTTCACTGGTATTCCTGACTAATTGTTGTTGAAGTAATAAAGGATAATTACTTAAAAATCAAAACTGTTTAGAGAAACTGCCCTTTCCTTTTAATAAAAAGAAGGGCTTTTCTTTTGAAGTTGGTTTATGAGAAACTATTAAAAAAGCCGTGGCACTTACAAAATGAAGAAATACATTTGGCAGTGAGTTCTCTAGCTCCCTTTAACAGAGAGCTAAACACTTAAGGCCATATGGTTTAGGCATAAGTTTAGTGTTTGTTGGTGTGCTTGTGGAATACTGGTTTAGTGAGGAAATGGTAGATCTGTGTGGCTCATCTTGGTCTGTGCCAGTTTTGTTTCAGTTCCCACTGCAGAAGTTCTGCTGGCAGACTCTTGAATAAGCCTAGCTGAAGTACATCTTAGGAAAAGTGTATTACCGTTGTCACTCAAAGTGTGCTAAATGCAGAATACAAAAGTTATGAGTTAATATAAGAAATGCAGAAGCTTGTAGCTGTGCAAAATGGTAGCTTGTGCAATTGCAAATGTGCTTTTCTTTTTATATAACTTCCAGATTGATAAGACTTTAATTAGTATACGTTTAATGCCATATTGTATGTTTTTAAACTGAATTACTATGATTTCGAAATCTCATTCAAGTGTCTTTATTTCCTCTGATTGCTTACAATTCATCTTTCCAATGCACCCTCCACAGCTGAGGACTAGAGACTTAACCTCCATTTGCGTATTGGGTTTTTTAGTTGCTTTTTTTCCATATGACTTTAATAATCTGACAAAAGGTGTTGAGACTTAAAGTAACATATGAAATGCTCTGACATGTAGATGATATGAAAGTCTCAAATGTTGTTTTGCTGCTTTTAAGGTGGTAATCTAAATTTTATAGTACCTCTTTCCAAAGTTCTCTATGGACTTAAATGTTAAGTAAAAACTGTTTGTTTGTTTTGCTTCTGTTGATAGCAAAATAGAGTTCTATCGAGTGATTGACAGGTGCATTCTGGCTTTTTGCTTATTGTACTATTACAAGCACTCTATGAGGAGGTGTGCCAGCATTGCCCTGATAGACTAGAAAGGCTTTTGGGAAAAGCATTAGTGGGATCTTTACATACAGATGTTCTCAGTGAGAATAATTGTTGAAGGAAGTCTGCTTACTTTAAACTCTTTGCTTTGAAAAATCTGTCAAATACTGCATTTATTTAACATCAAATTAGATACGTTATATGTCTGTGTGGAATGATATAAACTTCATATGCTTCTGGAATTCTTTTTGAGGAATATCTGTTTGAGTGCAAACACTTCTATTGTCTGTTTCTTGAGTCCTTTTAAAACTTTGTGTAACTGTTTAGCATATGACCTGAGCACTAGTCATTTACTTGGTCTTTTTGGTCTGAATAAGAAGCGTTTTCACTTATCTGAAAGTACAAGAAGGGATTTACCACTCTGATTCTTAATTCTGAACATCAAGGCTAAAGATAAACTAATATCTTTATTTCATTATGGTTGGGAATACTAACTGGGTATATTAGCTCTTAATTTAAATATGTTTTTACAACTTAAAAAAAAAAGAGGGGGGCAGGGGGAAGTGACATTCAAAACCCTGTACCATTGATGCTTACTCGGCAGTATTTTAAAGCCTGTTAATTCTGCAGAACCTGTTCTGTCTTTCGCCCCGCTTCTGCAGCACTGGAATCACCAGCTGTTGCTATAGATATACCATGATTAACAACTGTAGTAGGCAGAGGCTGAACCACAGAAATGGCTCCTTCCAGTAGCACCATCTTGCTAGGTGCCTGACTTCTGGCTGGCATGCTTGCTGTCGTGTTTTTTTTTTTTTTTTTTTTGGTCAGGTTCCCTGCTGACACCTGGGAAACTGGCTAAGAGCCTACAAAATCTTCCTGATTGAAGAATATACCATGCTGCTATGTATGGGAACTGTTGAGTCACGGCCTGAACAATGATTGAGTGCCTTGGGAAAGGACCGGGTCAGCCCTGGGAGCACAGGTGGAGGCAAGGAAGGGGTGGAGACTGGCTGCACCTCTCTTAGACCCTATTTAAGGGCTGTCTGCCACTGGGGAAAGGTCTCTTTCTGGAGATTTCTCTTTACTAAAAGCTTTCTCCTGCAAACCTGGAATCTTCTGATACAGGTGAGCAATCTTCTTCCCATCCCTTATGGCACCTTTCTATTGTGCCAGTGCTTTCATCATCACACCCTTGTTGTAACACCTTTCCCATTGTATTGATCTGT
>PPHD01006250.1:0-22965 GCA_002909625.1 Bambusicola thoracicus
CAATGCAAACTCGGAGAAGAGTTTGAGACTATTAATAATTTATCAAAAGTCTAACAGAGGGAGAAAAAAGGTACAGCTTCAACAGGAAAAAATTTAATTATTTACATATATATAGATATACTTATATAAATATATATTAGCAGCTGGATATTTTTAGTTGCCTTCAAACATCTGATGAGAAGTGTGCAAGTACCTTTCATTTCACTCTGTCAAACCTGTAAGAATTTTCAGCTTCAGAGATGCAGCTATTCCCACTAACATCTCAGTTACATAAAGATCAGGTTCAAATTGCTCAGCTTGTGTGGGACCACAGTTAGTGGTTGTTTTCTTGTTTCTTCCACCTGTTCCCTTCCTGCTTACTTCCCAGGCCCATGAAGCATACTGTGGATTTAATCTGAAATAAACTCTGATAATCCAATCCATATTATTGATCCACAAAGAAACATACCTTCATGGCTGCCTTCTGCTGTAGGAACACAGCAACTGTCCAGGATGTTAAGAGACCCTTCCTATTAGGAAAGGTGGTGGTAACCCTGGAAAGCTCACTGAAAAGCCATCTCTCAATACGAGATGTCAACCTCACTGCTTACAATAGTATGGGTACAAGGACTATTTAATGTGCAGCTACACGACAAGGCTGAAGTAGGTGTCCTCTGACCACCTCTTCCATGCTGGTTGTAGAAACAATCAAACCTGGAGGAAAAAAGGCTCTGACTCTCCAGCAAGAAAACAAGCATATGGAAGGCAAGAATTATTCTTTCAAGACGGATAGGGAGGAAATCCGAGTTATGTAGCAGTTGTTCATGAAAATAAAGAGCCAGGAGGCAAGAACAGAGGACAAGCCCCCTCAGGGCTCCCTATGTCCCTTGGCCTTGCTCGCATACTGGTTCTGCACAGAGCTGCACCTTTCACCCCCAGCTCACTGCAAGCCACACTGGAGGAGACCACTGCACACCCAAAGAGCACTGCTGTGTCTCCTCACAGCCACAGGAGGGCATGCAAGAGGCCCAGCTGCCCCAAAGGTCTGCTCTACCGCCCAGCCTCGCCTGCCCTGTCAACACACAGCTATCAGGGGGCATGTACCAAATGGAAAACTTCCTTGCAGTTCCTGTCCACCTTGCGCTCAATAGCAACATACCGTTTGAGTAGAGGACATCAATTCTTATACTTGCAGTCTTCTATATTCATATTCAGCATCCTTTGTAAGATCTGAATGATGTTTTCTCCGCTCACAGCATGAAAGGCTATAGAATTTCTCAAGGAGAAAAAACAAACAACAAGACACTGGGAGATTTCAAAGAAAGAAAGACACCTCTAGAGCTCACAAGCCCTCTCCACTCAATGATGTACCACCCCATCATGATCTCATCATATAAAGATGAGTAATTGAACGTATTGCTATAGAAGACGACTCCAAAATAACCCATGGAAACTACTCTGGTGTTACCCAGCCTATACTGTTAGACATTTCTTTACATCATCCAACATAAAATTCTGTTTCAATTCAGTATCTTCTCTTGTCAACCAAATATACTGACTCAGTTTTAGCTGGGACAGAGTTGTTTTTTTTTTCACAGTGTCTGGTATGACGCTATGTTTAGATTTCAGGAGAAAAACAATGTTGATAACACATGGATGTTTTAGTTATTGCTGAGCAGTGCTGTACAGAGCAAAGGACATTTCAGTTTCCCAGCTTCTCATGCTGTTCTGCCAGTGAGGGTGCTGCAGAAACACAAGATGCTGGGAGGTAACAAAACCAGGACAGCTGCCCTACACTGGCCAAAGAGGTATTCCATACTGTACGCATGCAAAAAAGCTGTAAAACTGAGGGAAGTTGGATGGGGGAGCTGCCATTGCCTGGGGACTGGCTGGGCACTGGTTGGTGGGTGATGAGCTATTGCTCTGTACATCACTTGTTTAGCATGTGTAAGTATATCAAATTATCACTGCTGTTATTTCTCTCTTCCTTTTCTGAGTCAGTAAATAGTTTTCATCTCAAGCTATAAGTTATATCTTTGTTTCCAATTCTTTCCTCCATCTCCCCGGGAGAGGAAGAATGAGTGGAAAGGCTACGGCCGTGTTTATCTGCCCTCCAGGTAAAACCACAATAGATACATGGAAAAAACTCCTACTGGTAGCACTATGTCCTGTATTTGGAGAATGGTACGTCCTGTCTCCCTCTTACCCGAAATCTTCTAACTGACCCACGTACCTGATGTGCCTAAAGAATACACAGTCAGCATAGTCAACACATCTGAAGCCTGCCCTGAAGAGCCATTAGGCAGTTAGTGCGCTGGATGCAACAGCACAGAAACCGATACCCACAGTGTCTCACAGCAGGCATCTCTGATTGCCTATGCAGCCCATGAATCAGAAAGGCTTTCCTCAGCTCCTCCTGACCTGACCTTTCCCTGCTCAGCTTCAATTGGCTCCATGCAGAGGCAGCACATAGAGAACTCAGGGAAAGCTTCCTATTACCGCAAACTTTCCTGATGTCTTTGAAGCCTGCTGCTGAGCACCCCCAGATGTGTGTGTCCAGACAGCTCTACAGTCCCTCCCCACACAAAGACACACACATTACTTTTGTCTGATCAAATTATAAGAACACCCCAAAACAAAAAAAAAACGAACACAATGACTTGCAATAGCTAATAGATGTATTATAAATGGATGATACTAATGACCTCTGGCACCCACCAGTTTGTTAATCCATGAAGTAAGGCAGCTTTTTAAGTTCTCCCAGCCAATCTGACATTTGAGCACAGCCAGATAACTGCTGTGTTCCAGTGCTCCCTAAATCGATCCTACCGAACTGTCCAAAGCACCTCCTGACAAAGAAATCCAAAAGCTCTTATGACATTCATGCTCGGGGGAGTTTTCCATACGTTTGAAGCATATGTGTTGAATAATTGATTAAAATCACACAAAAAAGCAAAACGAGGAAAAGTTATTTTCTACTTCAAATTCATAAGGCACCAGAACAGGACTGAAAGATGAAAAGCAAAAGCCCGTTTTTCCCTTTAGTTCACATGAATAGGGCACAAACTGCGAACCCCATGAATGCTTATCCAGCATTGTCTGCTTACCTGCTGCTACCTAGGTGTAACTTTTTCTGAAGACAGAACAATGCAACAGAAAACATCTAGATTCCAATTATACTCTCCCATATAAACACCTATTCATGCGCAGGCACGTTCAAGACAGAGTTTGCCAGTAACCATCTTCTCAGAATTACAAATCTGATCCAATATGAGGAAATTCAATATAATCCTTTTTATATTTCGCTAGAAATGAAGAATCAGCTCTAAGGTAACAGGAAGCATTTTGATATTCATCTGCTTGTGGAATCCGTTGCTGCAATTCTGCCTTAACAGTAACCGTTCATCCAGCATCAATCCTGTCAGTTAAGTCAAATATGACTTCAAATGTAGTACTGCTCTTTCAAATGCGACTACCTGAGATGAACCTTCTTTGATTAAGATCCCACAAACTTATTTTACCTCATCGATTGAGAACCAGTGCTCTCAGGTAATTCTGAATATAGGCAGTTATCAAAATGTTAATGTAGTCTGTTTGCTTGTTTAGAAAAGAAAATACATTCTAGTCTCACTGTTGTTTTACTCAGATATGTGCCACTCTTTGCTTCTGAAACTGACCTCTTCCCTTCTACAGTTTTTACCAGAATTAAGCATAATGCAAATGCCAGCATTTCGCTTTTTATTGTTAACCGCATTAGGTCTGTCATACTGCAGTAACATTTCCTAACCACTTGCACCTCCCCAAAAATTACTTAACTTGGATTCACACAACTGGATCCCAATGTACTTCTTAAAACAAATACTGTTTTCAGTAGATCGAATTGAACGTCTCATGATCTTGTTCACACCTGGAAGCTTTTGAGCAAGATCTGATAAAATGAAGTTATCTTAGCCAAGCATCAATTCCAAAATATTATTAACTTTGCTTTCTGTTTTGACACTCGAAAGACTGTGTGCACAGACTAAGCAATTAAACTGCCTACAGACATTCAGAGGCTGACGGCACAGGAGTCTGTAACCATCCCCAGGTATCATGTCAGAGCAGTATCTGCTCTTTCATTATTTCATAAAAGACCAGAGAATTTCTAGTGATTTCACAATATCTTTTGAATTAAGTACGTCTGGACATTTACCCCACAATCAACATGAAAGAAGAGAGCCGCTGCAAGCTGAAGTGGCTTGTGGTTTGTTATATTGATCCCAATCACTCCTAATTACTACTCAGAATGGAGTCAAGGTGTTGATCGAGCAGGAATGTGCCTTTATTACTAAAAGACAGGCAAGTGAGAGAGAGAAAGGGGGAGGGGGAAGTAGAAAAAGGGAAGGGAAAAGAAAAAAGAAAAGGAAAGGGACAAGGAATCACCAATGAAGATGGTCATGGAGGGACATGGTTGGAGGGCACCAGAGACCTCCTTAAGCAAGACAGATAACTCCTGACTTCTCCATTGTGCATAGGCACGTTTGTTTATTCTGAGGCCTTCAGAAGAGCG
Organism: Bambusicola thoracicus; assembly: GCA_002909625.1. Lineage (NCBI taxonomy): Eukaryota > Metazoa > Chordata > Aves > Galliformes > Phasianidae > Bambusicola > Bambusicola thoracicus. The sequence goes on from PPHD01006250.1 coordinate 4,529, forward strand.
TTACTGTTCTACTTTCCTAGTCATCATTTAGCCACAAGTCTATCTCTTAACCAAGCAGAAAAATAATGACAATTCACAACGTTACAGCTCTGTATGGTGTTGTCACAGTCTGAGCCAGAAACACATCATTTTATTCTCACAACAGCAGACCCCCTTTTTTATCCCTACACTGGAGTTAAGAATAATCCACAGGCTACATTATACTTTATATAATCAGAACTATTCATCAATCCATAAAACCATGCAAGATGATTCAAAGGCCCAGTCGTAATCTGGTACTGAAATTTTCCAGAGGGAGATCCCTCTTTCAGGCTATACAGTTCTCCATTTAGACAAGATCTGTTGAAGGCTCAGTGATCGGTATTAACATAGAGTTGAATGTTTCAGGTGGAAAAATTTTTGCCTTATGGCTCCAAGAAGTTGAGCCAATCCTTCCAGTATATAAATTTATTCACTGAAACTCTCCCAGGTTTATCTTAGTTGTGATTACCAAAAATTTAGAGCACTATGTGTGACTGAAAAAGATGCCTTATCCAGTATACTGTACACAGAGACAAATTATTTAATATTATTTATTTATACTGTAAGAATATTCCTGTGTTATTCACGACTTTAAAATTTCTTCTTATGCTAACCCTTTTCTGGCAAATGGTTTAAGTCCATTATCCAAGGATCTACTAGTCCTGCCTACACAGAGAATATCCACTCAACTGAAGTGAGATGTACACTGAGTATATGCAAGCCTTTCATAGCTATAAGGTCTATGCTGGGTCTGAAAAACAGAGCTGAGGACAGAGCAACCATCCTTTTGAAATTTCATTGCCCACATGTCATGTTTCCATGACATTAAAGGTGATTATTCTGAATGAACTCAAATGAAAATTAAAAATAGATTTATTTTTTTTTACTCATCAGAGTAATGTGTGTCTGAAACAGCCTCCCAGAAGCACCAGGTAAATAAAAATTCCAACCATTATTTAGATTGAGCTTGATTTGCCGCAAGGAAATGCATCATGTGATTTCTTATAATGAACATGGACGAAAATCCGTGATCCTGAGGTTCTCACAGTCTTTTCAAAGAAATAATACTCCATTGGTAATAATTATTCAAGCAACTCTGAATTACACATCTATTTCAGAACACTGTGTGTGAGATATCCATAGCATAATGGGAACTTCAGTTCACCAAAGATACAGAAATACACTGACAGAGATAAATTCCATTGAAGATGAGAAAGTATAAAAAAAAATTAAAGATGTTAAGTTCATTAAAAAGCAATATACAGGAGTTTTGTATGGTCTTGAAAACTCTTTAGCATTCACCAACAGACAGAGAATACTTCATATGCTGACCACAGACAATTCTTAGGTGGCACACATTTATGTTGCTATACTATATTCTAGAGATATTCAGAGGTTCCGTGGATGTTTTCCTGGGCAACCTACTCCAGGGAACCTGTTTTAGCAGGAGGCTGGACTAGATGATGTCCAGAGGTCCTTTCTAACCCCTTCAGTTCTGTGACTCTATACTGCACAATCCCCAGTTATCAGACTACCTCTTCAAGTCTTATAAAGCCTTTGCTCATAAACCAGCAATATGACTCCAATATATTATACCCATTACAACCTGATAATAAATTCATGCTCCTTGAAAAATCGTTTTCCCACTAGCTTGCACTGAGAAGACACCAATTTTGCCACAGTGTCTTTAACCGTAAGCTGTCTCAGCACTTGATTACAATGAGGACCTCTAGGTACTACCCTAAAAGATAAGATTTTTAATAACAAACATTTGATTTCATTTAAATCTAAAAGATATATTAATTGCCTTTCATGTGCATGTGATAGAGTAACTGCACTAGCCCACAGACAAAACAGACCTCAGAGGGCACTTGAAATGTCAACTGATTCTGGTACTACAGAAAAGTAAACATTAATTTCTCTCAACAGACTGTTTTTTAAGTAATGATTCAGTTTTTTCTCCAATATAAATATAAACATAAAAACAATCTATGGCAAAGAAACATCTAGTGACACTGCAGAAGATTACAGCAATGGATTTTCATCTCCTGTTCATCTCTTGATTGAAAGTAACAAAAATACAACCATATTAGTCCCTGTCTCTTGATATTTCATGACTCAGTTGATTGGTTTTGGATCACAAAGTTATAAACTGCCATTCAAAGTAAAATAATAATTGATAATGAAACTGAATAGACAAAAATGATTTCATAAAATTCATATCAAAGGTAACCAAATCTATTTTTCCGTCTTAACTAAAGGAAGTCTGAAATAATTTTTAATTAATATTAAATTAAAACTATTGATCCAAACAAATATTGACTTCATTACAAGATTAACTTACGTATTTAGAACAATTTTGATAATTATCTTAAAGAATTTTTGACTGAAGCATAATACGTAGGTTGAGTCAAATTGAAACTTCGAGTCATGGAATGGCTTAGGTTGGAAATGACCTTTAAGAACCAGATGATCTCTTCCAACATCTTACTCTTTACTATGTATGTGATCTTGTTGGGATGTAATGGGCATCATATATGTAAACACACCTGCAAGTAAGCACAAACCAAATGGGTTCTAGCTTTTTACCTGTGCCAGAGGACAACACACACCTGGCATGGTAAGTTAAGGCAAGTGGAAGGTCAGCCTTGCTGGGTGTTTCATCCAGGCTTTCTTTCCTGCGGGAGAAGCCATGGGTAGAAATGGCCACAGATTTGACACTAAAAAGAGGAAAGGACTGTTCAACCAAAACAGTATTAGAAAATGCTTCCCTTAAGAACAGAATGCAATACCAATGCATTTTACAAGTAGTCACAGAGAGTGCAACTGTGACGTGAGGAGCAATTAAGACGGCAGGAATCTCTACGCGGAAGCATGGGGGGCATCAGCCACCTCTCCAACAAGGCTGTTTCAGTGTTTGACCACCCTCACGGTAAAGAGGGGGATCAAAAGAGAGATTTTTCTTCATGCCCAAGTCTGACCCACCTCTGGCACAGCTCTGTGCAGTTCCTGTCCAGTCAGCGGTTCCCAGGGGCAATCCTCAGCCCTATCCTTTGCTTCCAGTCATCAGGGATCTGCAGAGCTCAGTGTGGTCACCTCTCAGCCTCTCTTCTCCAGACTCAACAGTTTAGGTATCCTCAGTCTCTCCTCACAGGACATGTCCTCCTGCCCTTTCCAGCTGCTAAGCTGTTAGACTTATAGAACTGTAGGCAGTATTCTGCATTTTCTCCCATGCCCTTTTTGTAGACTGGTGTAATGTTGGTTAGCTTTCAGTCAGCAGGAACCTCCCCAGACTCCCATGACCTCTGATAAACTGTTGAGAAGGACCCAGCTGTAACATACTAATTTCTTCAGTACTCTGGGGTGACTCCCTCCTAGCTCTATGAACGTACAAATGTTGAGCTGACACAGCTCTTCCCTTACGATGTCAGTAACCACAAATAGAAAGTCCCTAATGCCCTAGCCATGGGCCTCCAATTCTGAGGTGTGGGCAGCCCAAGACCTGTTGTTATTGTTAAATACTGAGGTAATAAAGGCATTAAATGCCTTCACCTTTTCTATCTCCTCATTAGGTATATATATGCTCCAAATATCAGTTCACAGTCTTCCTTCTGACCTCCTCTTACTATTCACATGCTTAAAAAAGGCTTTCTTTTGTCTAACCCCACAGTGTCCATTGTAAACTCAAGTTGGGCTTTTGCTTTTCTCATTTTCTCCCTGCAGATGTGAACTGCAGCTCTACTCTCCCCCATGAAGCAACTCCTTTTTTTCCAGAGATCATATACTTCCTTCCCTGCCCTAGTTTAACACAAAGTTCATTGTTCAGCCAGGCTTGTCTGGCCCTGCCTGACCCATGAAACCACTTGCTCCTGGGCTCATAAAAGAACACTGTAGGAAAATAACCAGCACTCAAGGACCCCAAATGTGCTTAGGGCAGATTCCCAGAGGACATCAGCTAGCTCCCTCATAAACTTTGAGTCTGTTCTGTACCTGTTCTGTACAGGGTGGCATCTCAGCTTACACAAAGATTTTGTGCTCAGTCAATTCATGGCCATGGCGGCCAAGACAGCTATGAAACAGATAATGGCTGTCCATCCTGTGATGGCATTCATCTTAAATGTTCTTTAAATCAAAGAAAAAAAAAAAAAAAAAAAAAAAAAACCATAATGGATGGCAGAACAAAACCAAATAACTGAGGAACAGCATTTTCACTTGCTAATTAAAAAAAAAAAATGCATTAGTGTGCAGCACATTCCTTCCACCAACTTTCACACTTTTGTTTCAAGTATTTCACTATGGCATTTTCTGTTACAGCACACAGTAATAAAATTGATCTGTTGTTCTACAGGCTAAGAGCAGCTCGAGGGTTGAGAGCCACCAATCTCTAGAGAGCCATTAAATGAGGAAGGGAGGTGCCAGGAGGGATTCCAGTGACAGAACAATTTCTGCAGTGGCTTCACTGAAAATGAAAGCTACGTCCAGCAAGCTCAAACTCCTCAAAAGCCCATCAGTATATAACTAAACACTAACTTAAAGAAAAAAAATATATATATGGGAGCTGTATGAGGGGAGGGGCAGGTGAAGGTGAGGGAAAGACTCTGCCCCAGAGGGTGGTGGGCATGGAATGGGCTGTGCAGGACAGTGGGCACGGCCCTGAGTGTCAGAGCTCAGGAACCATTGGGACATTGCTCTCAGACATAGGGTTTGGGTTTAGGTGGTGCTGAGCGTGGCCAGGGGTTGGATTATGTGACCACTGCAGGCCCTGCCAACTTGGGATATTCTATGATTCTGTGCTATTAGAAACACAGTGTTGATTGTTGAGCTTCAATCTCATTTTCCTCAAAAATCATCACGTGTTTGAGACTACCTGAAGCTAGAGCATCAAAATGGAATCTGTGTATGTTTATTTAACACTGTCAAAATCAAAATTCATAGCAGATTTCCCAGAGGAACTTAAGACCTCAAGTTATTGTTTGTTCCTCCAGCATTAATAAAAATCAAAGTGTTTATCCAAAAAGAGTCACAGGAAAAAAATAAAAAAAATCTATTTTTCCACACACAACTTCCTTTACTATTTCACTTGTTATATCATTATGTTTTAATTAGAGAAGACTTAAATTCCATGGGAGTTCCTCCTTCCTGTGACCAGTGCCCTATGGACCTAGTTGCGACTCTGACGATGGAATGCCTAACACTATGACTAGTGCCCTGAGTGGGACAGGAGGTCTAAAGGCTTGTTTATTATCCTGAAATATGTTTCCCATAAATGCTCCTATAGTGCTTCAGATCAGGAATGTGGAAGAGAAAGAACTCAGAAGAGTGAGGGAAAAAAAACATCATAGCTGATTAAATTCAGAGGGCGAAGGGTAATGGTTTTGTAAATGTTTTATCTGCCTCTAGAAGTGACCAAGCACATAAGGATTTTTTTTTCCAGGAAAAGAACACAAATACTCCCCAAGACAAGAAAATGATCTCTTCAATTCACTGAAACACATCACACTGGTTGATTATGTGAAAAACATCGCCATACTATTGTTTTAATGTACCACATCAAATTGCTCTACTACTACAGTCAACAGCACGCAACTAGCTACAAGGTGAAATTGCACACTTGGCAGAAATGACCACAACATTATCATAGAAAAGCACCTGCAAAACAGGCAGACAATCCAGATATTAAGTCACCTTCAAGAGCAAACCTACGTACTTAACTTGGCCTTGGAATTTCCTGGTTGGGAGCTGGCTGTACCACAGTACCCAAGTGCCTGGCGAGCACATAATGGGCGGCTCACAAGTAAGGATTCACTTTATACTGAACACACCTGAACTGGAAGAAAAATCATGTTTCTATTGTTTGGCTCAAAACATTGGCGCCATATGTTTTCCTTCTTCCAAAAACTTTTTTACAGACCTATACAGAGTAACAGTGCATGTTCCCATGGTGTGTTAATCTCTTCATATGGCCTGGGCTGAAGATGACCACAATGCTCATCTGGTTCCAACCCACTGCTATGTGCAGGGTCGTCAATCACCAGACCAGACTGCCCAGAGCCACATCCAGCCTGGCCTTGAATGCCTCCAGGGATGGGGCATCCACAGCCTCCTTGGGCAACCTGTTCCAGTGCATCACCACCCTCTGGGTCAAAAACTTCCTCGTAAGTGCTAATGTTCTTTGTCCTTTCCCAGAATCTTGGCAAAGGACCTAATTCCCCTTCAGAACATTTCTTTGGGGAGGAGGAAAACAAGTCATACGCATCCATTTGTTAACCTGGCTGGAAACTAACTGGCAGGTTTGCTAGAAGGGGTGATCTGCCACAATCCTGTAGGGATGCGGGCCACAGGTAGAGACAGACGAAGAGCTGCACTACATTAATTAAACTTGTACATGGACCGGTAATAAGAAGTCACTCTGAGAAATATACAGCTATGATACACTGATGAGATAGTTTATATTCCAGAGATGTGGAGGACACCCAGTGCTAAGGATTCAGAGGCGTTCTGTGTGGCAGCTAGACTCTCTGCTGGTTAGGAAATAACAAATGTTGCGGTACAGGAGATGGCATAGAGCAGAAATACATTCAGTTACCTGAGTTCATTTTACCATTAAGGGATGCAATTTCACATTTATCTTTTATTCATGCTACTTGAGTAGGACGGAGAACTAATAAACACTGTACAACGTCTAATTTCTTACTCTGGGCTGAAAGGACCACCTATTTTTCCTGAAAAAAGAAAGAGATCTGACTCATCTTCATACCTGAACATAACTTCCTTGCTATTCCCAAACACTCACGTAACTCACCTGCACAGGGCATAAGGCAACAGCATTTGAAATCCTGAATACTGCAACCACACAATTCATAGCTGAAATCTATTTTCACACCAGTGTGAAATGTGGTATGTTGTAAAAACTGTTAAGTATTTCAGTATTGGCACTATATGGGTATAGTACTACTGATGTTCAGAAGATGCTCTTCTTCCCTTGTCTCAAGTTACTATTTTTGAAGAAGCAAACTACTTGCAGGCAAGGTTACCACAAACTGAATAGCAGCCTCTCCCTAGAAATGATATTTTTTATATCCATAGCAGCCATAACAACAACAAAATGGCTCCCAGACAGCATTATCTGACAAAAAAAAAAGTCCCAGCTTTGGGAATCAAGTCACTTAGTTAAAATCTTGGACAGAATTAAAAGAATATCTACCCTCAAGTCTCTCCAGGAGTTGCACCTCAGGACACTTGGAATCATAGAATACAGCAGGCTGGAAGCTCCCTCTAGGTGCTGATCCAACATCCTGAAGCAGGAAGAACTACAACAGAAAACTGAGCTGCTCAGCGTGCCCAGTTAAGTTCTAAATCCAAGCTGAAGACTCCTCCATACCTCTGAGAACCCTGCCTTCACTGTGTCAACATCTTTGATTACAAGTTTCTCATCCAACATTTCATCAGAATATCTCCTGATGCAATTTTCTATTTCTGCAAGTCCTGAGGACAAAATGAGTGATTTAGACTCTTCCTCCCTAATTTCATCCTCTAAGAAAAACCACGGTTTCCCAGCCATATTCTTAGCTTCTATCATTTTCTAAAACAATTTCAAACTCCAGTAACCCTACAGTATTTCCACTTACAAAGAACCTAACTATAGTCAAACTGCGTACATTATTGGTTAAGATTCAATATGCTTCAAGCTAATATGAGTTCAAGTTGTGTGTCTAGCTAAGCAGTTACATTTGAAGCTTAATAACGATCATCTTGAAGGGAAGCTGTAGTGAGATGGTGGTCAGCCTCTTCACCAGTGTAACTAGTGATAGGACTAGAGGGAATGAATCCAATTTGCACCAAGGGAGATTCAGGTTGGATGTTAGGAAATAATAGTTCTCTGAAAGGGTGGTCAGGCACTGGAATGGGCTGCCCAGAGAGGTGGTGGAGTCACTGACCCTGGAGGTGTTGAAGGAACGTTCAGATGTTGTACTAAGGAACATGGATTAGTGAGAACTATTGGCGATGAGTGGAAGTTTGGACTGAATGATCTTGTAGGTCTTTTGCAAACTTGGTGATTCTATGTTTTTATGATTAGAAATTAGGGGGGAAAAAAGCTTAAACCTGAAAATCAAAAGAAATTTGGTGTTCAAGTAAGAAATATGGAAGGCTTGTGTACTGAGGAGATTACTAATAAATGCACAATAAAGCAGGTTGACCAAAAGTTACAAAACCATGTTTGCAGAAAAGCTTGAATAATCTTTTTCCAAACACGTTCTGCACAGAAGAGGCTTACCAAGGAGCTTGTAGAGAGTCACAGCATAGAGAATAAATTCATAGAATTCTATTTTTCAATATTTTAGAAAGATCCCTTCTTCTTAGGTAACTTCTTAAAGGATCTCTCACAGTTACTAACAGAAGGGGCAATTGGGTAAAGAAAAAATAGGTAGTTGATAGCAAATGACCAAGACTGGGCAATATCCAATATTTCTGAAAGATTCTACCAGTGAAATAGTTCATTACTGTGCATAATATAATATATCTAAAATGCTTGCTTGTCAAAAGAATCAGAAGACACCAAGTATGAAACTAATGCAGTAATTAGGGCTTTGCAGACACGAAGAGAACTACAGATCCTGATGTGTGATACCAGATGAATTAGGAGGAATAACAGTAAAGAACAGAGTCAGTGCACCAAAAGAAAGATTTGAGGAAGGATGGCAGATGCCAATCAGGTGAATGAAGGAGCTTCCAGAGGAAAGCAGCATCGTGGATGAGCACTCGTCCAGCTGGGAAAGGGAAAACCGAGGGGAAATATAGGAGAGATCTGTAAGCAAGGAAGTCACTCCAAGAAAGAGCAAGACACACTAACTGAAATTACAACCTACACAGTGTTGCAGAAATTATGGGTTAAATTAAAAACAAATTGTTTTCTCTATACACAATAAAAGCATTAAGTCTGTTCATTTCAGAATTTCAGGTGCATAACGAGCTGACACAAAATATCAAAGCCAGGAAACTGTGGGTTTTAAATCTGACTGAAATCAACATTATTTCTGTTTGAATAAAGAGTTAAATTAGAGAGATTTTTGACCTTGAAACTTTTGAACGACCAGTAAGAGAAACTACACCATATGAAAAGGTTAATAAATTGTCTTAAAAACTACAACCCACATGTGTAATTAATATCGAAGTATAGCCCTAATTCCTAGTTCAATGTTTAATATTACACAGTGAAAAATGCTCCAGCGTTCACGTTTTCTGTGGTCATCCTTCCACTGTTTTGAGAACACCTCAAAGACGCTTTGAAGTACCTGAGGATTTCACTGCTGGAAATTCAAGGCCTAGAGGAATTCAAAACAAGGTTTTATACTCCTGATTTACTCTTACACAGATTCTTTAAAATAACCTTTTTAAATTTAAGTGCATTGTTTTCATTAACCTTTTGAAGGCTGAAACAGAGGATAAAATGTGCAATGGGTGGCTGACAACACAGCAGCTGTATCAGTGCATCACTTTCAATCGAACATCTCTGTTTTTCTTCAGGACTTTACACAGCTTGAATGTTTATACCATACCAAAACACCAGGCCAACCTTATCTCAAAATCATGGCAATATCCTTTGTGATCCTAAAAGAAAAGAGGATCCCAGGTAGATATGCACTGAGGACCAAAATTATAGAAAAGAAATGGAATTAGCTAATTACTGGATAGTATTTTCCATTCATCAGCCTGCTCTTATAAGCAGAACTCCCTCAAGGAAAATCAGCACTGGTTTTGGGGAAGATTCCTGGCAGTCCAGCACAACTGACAGCAGAATGAGCTTGAGAACAGCATTCCAAATCTCTGCAAGACTCAGCTATGAAGTTAACAAAGACACAAAGCAGGGTCTGGGAATGCAAAGGAGGGGATGATATGCACAAAGAAAATAGCACATGACCTTTCAAATTTAGAGCAAAGCAACAGCTATTTGCATAACAGGCTGCCACTGTACATCTGCCCATCAGATTTACTTTGAGTCTGGGAAGCTGCACAACCTTTAGATGTAGACCACAGTCATTATTCAGCCTCCTTCATCTTATTCCTGCAACATCAAGTCCCCTGAAAACAGGGCTCTGCTCCTCAGACATATATACCTGAACAAGACTGATTTCTCAGAAAGCAGCTGCTTGTTGGAGCCTCCTGTTCTCAATCAGTATGACTTTGATGATTCCCTTCAGAGCCAAATGGATGGGGATTAGTCTCCATTTGTAAGCAATCCACTTTGCTCATCTCTCCTGGTAACAGAAAAGAGGCACTCTATGTGGCTCCAAATCATGGCTGGGAGATGGCTACTGACAGCAGAGGAATGGCATGGTGTGATGCATCCGTCACACACACTGCATATTTGAACTTTGGCATGAAGAGCTGGCTTACTCTAGCCCTAGGGAACAGAGCGCTTCTAGATCAGATTTAGGAAATGATGCAATCTAAGCCTGAGGTGTTTAAAATGGAGAATTAAGAAGCAGTAAGACACAGATACAGGTTTAGCCCCAAATCTAATATACGACGTAGACAAAAAAAAAAAGCAGGCAAGGCAGCACTTTCCTATATCTAAACTAGGCATTCCAGACATTTTGGGGGAAATGGCACTGAACTGATTTCCAGATCAGTCTTCTCTAAGTGATAAAATGTTTTCGTGTACGTTGCGTACAATATATGTCTTACTTTTGCACTGCTTTTATTCTTCTTGTTCTTGCACTCCCTTTAGCTTGCTAACTAAGAAAACATACAACGAGCAGCAATTTAGTTTCTCTAGGCAAATACACGTAGCAGTGAATTCAGCACTTTTAAACCAAAACACTTTCAGAGAAAATCTGTTCTGTTTTCTGTCTTTGCAGCGGTTAAGGACTGACTTGTGTGACTTCTCTTATTTGCACATCGTTGCCTGCCATATGAATAAATAAAGCCCATGTGCTTGACCCCTTGAGAAAGCTGCTCTGGATTTTAGCAACAGCAGAACAGGTCACTGCAATAACACAAGTCTTGATGGGGTCATGCTTATGCCATGTGAACAGCAGGCATTATCTAGAGGTTAGTTATCTCGCATCATGAAATTACAGAAGAGTATTATGAAAGTTAAACATTCAAGGTTAACATTAATTTGTCATTCATAACGTTGTTTGTACTACCACGTTTTACTGACTTTATTGGAGCAAGGACTAGATTAAGATGAGAGAATCACTCAAGTTGAGATTGGGATGTGTTAAAATACTCACCAATGCATCCTAATTGAATTGTAGGTACCATATACTTCCCAGGACTCACTGAATGGAAGTTAAAGCCTGTTACGGGCAGCAGACTACAAAAGAATGCCGCTGAACTACAGTCTTAAACTACTACCTTTTCAATAATAATGTGGAAAAGATTTCTAAAAATATTTATAGCTCTTGTATTTCCTGTCTCTGTGTAGCTGTGATGGAAGCGAGTAGTGTAGGAGTTAGCAGTGAAAACACACTATCAAAAAAGCTGTTAGAAATAAGAAGCCAGGTGATCAGTCAGTCTCTCATATAGTCAAATACATGCACTCATATGCCCTTCTAGCTGGAGACTAACTGGTTTTGTATGGCTCACCAAAACCATGGGAGCTTTCAACAGATCCAAGGCTGTGATACTTAGCTTCTGAGCTTCCTTTAAATTAGCGATATGACACCACGTCCCAGAAGATCACATCATTCAAAACTTTTGGGCTCTGCTATCACAACTCTCTAGCTTGTAAGTGGATTTGAGCGAGTTTGCTGCGGCCTTGTACCTGTTACTGAAAAGACAGAACCAAGCTCGGGTGTTCGTGTCCACAAGGTAATTCCATTATTCATACTTCTCATTTGCTCATGTTGATATCTTCTAAGGACTCTACTGTTGTGTAGCTGTGAAAGACAGTGTGGCTGAGCAACAGCATAGTAGAGGATACTATCCTCATAAGCTGTAGACATATAACAGCTCATTGGGATTACTCCACTTAATTTTGACGAAAGCACTAATTGATTATTCCAATAAATATCAGCATAAAAGCTTAATGTCTATGAAGACAATTAGTTCGCTGGAGGAAATAATGCCACTGTTAATTCTGCCCTACCACCATCTTATTACAGAGACACCAGGAAACAGAATTAATGAATCTTTAAATGACCCTTCTCCCAGAGATCATATTAAAAGTCTGGTCACTGTTGCAAAAAATACCCTTCAAAGAGCCCTGTCAGAGCTATTGACAGTTCTATAACATTTTATGAGCATCATGCTGTTGTGTGTTCTGAAAAGAGATAAAGTGTGAATCTTGTTAGAGGTCATTGCCACAGATCACACAAGCAAATTTCTTCTGAAAAACAAATTGCCACCACTTCAGTCTCTTTGGGGCAGGGGACAGGAAAGGTATCACATTCTACTTGAGCAGAATTATCCACGTGAAGATATTTTCCTTTCCTCCTCTATTCCAGTGTTGGTAATCGCTACACACTGGCAAGATCAAAAGGAAATGGAAGCTAGAAAGCTGGATTTAGTTTGCTTGTTCACTTCTTTTACTTGAGATTACCACGTTGGAGGTTTCAAACATGAAGCCAAGCAGATGTAAACCATTCCCCCTTGGACAGCTCATTCAGTATCTACGCACTCAGTGGCCCAACATACTTTTCACAAGCACTTCTACCAGCATGCTGCTATGCACACACTCAGAAACAGTTTTTATCTTTGCAGTCAGGAAGGAGCCTGAACCTCAGTCTGACTGACCACAGGTGAGTGCTGCTGTTAGATAAAGAGCAGGTAGGAAGAAGAGGTAGAACGATGGCAATCATTCTTCGTCTATGTCTAAAAGTTGCTGGAGATCAGCAACCAACTCATTCAAGGACAATACATCCCAACTATGTACTTTCCTACAGCCAACAGCTTCAGCAAGCTTTATTGAGACAAGCTTCCTTTACTGAGTAAGGTTTTGAACAAGTGAAAAAACAAAAATGGAATAACAAGTTCAGGCTAACGCTTTTAACTAAAAACTATGGAATCAGGCTTTTCTCACGCTTTGCTTTTTATAGATTGCACTGAATTGCAAATAATCTAAGCTAAATTAGAAACATCTATACTGATGTTATATGTTGGCAATAATTTTTAAGTTATATTCCGAGGGGATGAACATAACATTTAGAACGTGCAGTCTGAATTGCTGTAGTGTCTTAAAAGTATTCATCTATCAGATTCATACATCTTTGTAGAAGACCAATAAAATCAGTCTGTATCTAAAGCTGGAAAAATCATGCTAATTCACATTTTAGTAACACGTACAGCAATCAGCATTTCTACTAACCTCCCACTGTTCACACACAATTGGAAATATATCTTCATAATTTGTAATCTCATCTACAGTGCTACACAATGAGACATCAACAAAGGAAATCCAACATCAACGCAGTCAGTTCCTTGCACCACATACTGAAGTAATATGGTTTATGAGAACTAGAGTTTAAACCCCAGATTTTCAAACAATTCTGAGTATGGATCATACAACAGCTGATCTTCAATAAATCATCAAAGCTTTGAGACAACAATTTGAAGTTACAGTGCCTGAAAATATTGGCCCTTAAGCCTCAACTCTAGCAAACAAAACAAGAGAACAAATATATAACTTCAGAATAAGGCACCAATTTTCATGTTTCATTTCCTATCGTATCCATGGGGCAGAATCTTAATATTAATCTAACGACAGTTCTTCACATAAATCACTTGAGAATCCTTCTGCAGTTCAGCCAGCACACAAAGACAGCCCATCTCTGAAGCAGCTGATTCAAACCCAGAGCTCAAAGCACGGGTCAGTCTGCTGCTGCAGCGTTCATCCTTTCACCCAGGAAAGCACTGCCCTACTCTTAAGACACTTGTTTCTCATGTCTTCCACTGACTACTTGCATTTGGAAGTTAAAGGGAGTTACACCCAAGTGAGAACGCACTGTGAGAGCTCTCTGAAAAGCTCTCCTGTCTTCTTGCGCCTTCACCATACAGATACAGCTGGTTACTTGTACCCTTGGACTGTGTATTCACAACATCAAAACTGCACATATCAATGCTTCATTGGATATGTAGGCAGCACGTGGTAATATTTGTAGCAGTTTATCTGTTTGTAGCACTTCAGTTGGAGTCGAGTACGAAAGCAGCAGCAGAATATTGCCAGCAGGTACCACCATTTAAGAGAATCACAAACCCCACCACCTTCATCCATCTAGTAGCGTTACCACGTAACTACATACAAACTTTTTGGAGACTGAAGACTATTCATTTTTTTCTCATATCAGGAACTGCAAGGTTGAACTCAGAAAAAAATAACATCCTCAGTTTGGCTGGGACTTTTACTGGGATTATGGAAATGGGTAGATCTCACACTGAGTGATTTGGTCTAGAGAGATCACAGGCATGGGTTGACGGTTGGACGAGATGATCTTAGCTGCATTTCCAACCTTAAGGATTCCATGAAATACACTGCCAGGCAAGGCCAACAGAGGTCTCCCTAAAGTTGCTACAACTGTATTTGTCACCCTGGGGCCCTCAGATAGCCCTCTCCAGTCCTGCAATAAAGTCCTCCCTGTACTTTCCAATACAACAAGGAGGAGATGCCCTTGCATTCTGGCATTACAGCCATGTAGTCAACTTGCACAAGGAGGTAACCATACTAGCCGCATTGTACAGCTATGTATCTCATTTAGAGAAGGATGACATTATGAGGCATGCAACGCAATACGAATGCTAACAAGGTCTCCTAATATAATCTTAAAATCAAGATTTACATCCATAACGCAAATAATTCATTCTGTTACTCTAGCTAACATGTTTTCCTATTTAGTGACTGCTGTTTTATTTATGCCTTGGTTTCACATGTAAAGTTTCCTTTAAGCAATCCCCACATAAAGGGCTCTGTTTCTGTGACTAGGATTCTAACCACAGCTAGTAAGGTGAGAATTCCTGCACCACTTCTCCAGGCTGAAGAGCCAGAGGCCTGCATGCTCTGTGCACAGAGGTAGTTCTATGTCTCTGATTATCCTGAGACCAACACAGCAGAAACGCACTCTGCTAAATTCTACATCCTCCCTAAAAATCCTGACCATGTTTACCATTTTGACAGGCAATTAATACTCATGGACATTTCTGTCAAACCACCTAAAATAATCACAAACTCTTTCATGTTATTCTAATATTACTCTCATAAAAATCTAACGTGCTTAACTGCTGTTTGAAGTCTACGCTTCTACTTCTATTACTGTTTGGCATAAGAAAATATATTTTAAGTTGTTTTTTCCTCCCAGAAGCAGCTTAAGCCAGCAGTTAAGACCACCAATGACGCCATTCGTTGCTGTTGCAATCTCAATGCAAACAGCATTTTAATTAAAAGGATCTGTCTGATAAACTATCCTATGCTTCCCTTCTCCTGTTTGTTAACACAGGAAAATACCACTCTGACATTTTTTTCCTTTTCATGTTCTCAACACTAGAGAGAAGGGAGAAGAAAACAAAACAAAACCACCATCATTTTGTCTCCTCAAACCCCCTTCCATTTTGTCAGCTTCCCAAAACAACGACTCATCTGCAGCCTCTGATTAAAAACAAGGTTCAGTCAACAACTGGAAGGTTTTGTTCATTTTTCATTCTGCATACTGCTACGTTTAATATTCCTACAAAAACAGCTTCTTTGGTCTCTGGATGGGTTTTGTTGTTGTTCTCAACTATATATATTTTATCTTCTCTCTAATTGGACTCAGTGCAACGTTTATCGTGTATTCAGATTTTATTGTATATCCTAGTTTTAAAAGTTAGCCCCTTGCATATTCTGAGTCTTCCTCCACTACCGTAGTACAGTAACTCCAGGTGTTCAATTCACACATGACAGATTAACAGAAATGAAATTCTTAGTTATGTAAAAATAAATTGGGATTTTTTAGTGTCATTAATTTAAGTATATGAGAACAATGAGAAAAATAGAGGCTACTTCTGCAGCTTTTGTTTTGTTTTTAAATAGGCAATACTGTTCTAATCACGAAGTGATTATTGTCTCATTTATTTTTAGGGGGCCTGAAATAGTCTTGATTCTCTACTCACCGCCTCCCATCAGCCTACTAGGTGTTTCTCATAGTTCATGGTGCCCTAAATGGCTTCCAGAATTTAAAAAAAAAAAAAAAAAAAAAACTATCCTTCACGAACAATATTCTATAGATTTTAAAGGCCATCACGTAACAGAGCATACATTACCAAAATACCAGTAATTTGATCAAAATTGCAGGTACAACCTCTACGGATACATCATGTATAATAACCATCCATACACTGCCGGTCACTATTTTCTCAGCATCTACTTCCTTATCACTAATTACCCATTCATTATTCCAATCTCTGTGTAAGTATTACAAATCTCAAAATCCTTCCAGTTCACATCACAAATTTCATCAGAAACATTCACTGACTATGAAAACATAGAGTAGATAAACTCGTGTTTAGATTCTAAGTTTAAGAATAAAGAATTTTAAATGCTTAAGGTGAGATTAACGTGCAAAACAGCAGTATTTTTGATAGATTATACTAAGCATTCATGGAGTGCTGGAACTACCAGAAAATCTCCTCCAATAAAGCAATGGAGAGGTTTTTGGACTTCCTTGGCCTATGCCTCTGGGTACTGTGCTAGAGTTTACAGGATGCCTTTAGAGTTTCCTGAACACTCAATTAAGAGTTCATGAGATTTGGGCAGTGTCTTAAATTACACAGCAGTCACATCTAGCCCTCATTCATCTGATGCTGAGATAAGCAAGACAAAGTCACTGCATGCCACCCCTGCCACGTTACTGTGATTGCACTATAAAGCAGAGCAGTGCTGAGACCGTTCGTCATTCATCAGAGGAAAGGGACTACTTGCGTGCATTTAAGGGTTTAGGACAATTTAGAACGTAAAAGCTCTTTTCAATGCACGACACCATTCGTCTTCTTGGCCACAAGGACACACTGCTAGCTCATGGTCCTCTTTGCACCGGGACTCCCAGGTCCTTCTCTGCAGAGCTGCCTTCCAGTAGATCAGCCCCTAAAGTGTACTGGTGCACGCAGTTATTCCTCCCCAGACAGAGACGCCTTGCACTTGGCCCTGTGGAACCTACCGACGTCCTTCTCTGTCCAGTTCTCCTGGATGTCAAGATCTCTCTGAATGGCAGTGCAGCCCCCTGGTGTGCCTGCCACTCCTCCCAGTTCGGTATCATCAGCAAACTCACAGAGGGCAAACTCTGTGTCTTCATCCAGATCACGGATGAATAAGTTGAACAAGATCTGACCTAGCACAGACCCCCAGGGGACACTGCTAGCTACAGTAAGAGTACTGAAGACTCAGAATAAGATAGGAATACTAAAATATGTCATAGTAGTGAAGTAATTAACTCATACTACATAGCCATCTATAAAATCTTCATGAAAGTTGTTCACATGATGCAGGTATGTACCACCCCAAAACTCCTTCCTGATGCTGTAATACTAACTTTCAGAAAATGACAGCTAGTTAACAAAAACGTAAGCATCACCGAATACCAACGTCTTAATGAGTTTCTGACTTTCAAACTATTGTAAGCCATTTTGAAGCTTTTATCACAAAACGCAAAATACTTGTCACTTTCATCCCTTTGGGTCCTCATGGACTCCAGTTGTCACTTTTACTTGCTTTAAAATGGAGCTCTTTAATAAGCAAAATACCCTCGAATATCTAACATTTTCTGTCTTCGTAATGCTGAGTCAACACTGATGTCTACGCCCAGAGATAATGAGTTATGTGCCACGAGACAATAAAGGGAAATGTGACACAGATTTTGTATCATAAATTTTCCAGATATAAATCACAGTTAAAAAAAAAAAATAAGACAACCAAAGAAAGGGAGAAAGACACAATGTATGCATGAGCTGGACTTATTAGATTAGAATAGTAGTTCTATACTACATTTCTTTCTCTATGTTTTTAATGGCTACTGTAAGACTCAGATGCTTTTATGCTGATGGATTTAAGTCACATAAAGACATAAGTGAATCATAGCGTAAGGAAAAAATATAGAACTGTTTCTTCAGTCATGTTTGATACAGTAAAATTTAAGGAGAAACAACACTCCTCAGTGAAGTATTTCCATAAGATGAAGTGTCAGTGGGTGCGAGTCAGAGCCATGAAGGAAGGAGACCAGGCACACATATGACTGGGGAGCAGAGATACTGCTTCAGCTTAAAGCAGTTCCCAATAGCTCTTGCCATTCAGGAAGCTGACCTAAGACCCAGCCAGCTGAACTCCTCCACTTTGCCAAATTGCACTCCTAGAAGAGCGTGCCCTGGGTCCCGGCAGCAGCTGCAGAGGTCATTCAGCTAGGACATATGAGAACTGAATTATTTTCTATATTAAAGCACCAATCCTTCCT